>JAXBDA010000596.1:0-78215 GCA_036023075.1 Gaultheria prostrata | reverse complement strand
ATTTAGGGTTTGGATTCATGGGATTTTTGGGTTTCGTTGGGAGGAGATGGGAGTGGGTCGATTTCGATCCATGTCGAAGACAGAACGAGGAGGAGAGAGAGCAGCCAACAATTTCGTTTTTTTGCCTTAGTGTGGAAGTGTGGAAGAAAAGCCTAATTTTACACAAGGGTTATATTTGTCTTTCCCCTTGTTTCCATCCATGTTTTTAACGGATTGAAGAGGAGGGGGTGTTGCTGCTTGATTTTTATAGTTTGGGGGGTCATGTTGGCACGTTTTATAGTTTAGGGGGTCATGTTGCCAAAAAGTGATAGTTTAGGGGGTGTCCTTGGAATTAAGCCTAGTTACCCAGAAAGTGAAATGAATCTGAGCCACTGATCCTAGCACTGTTGACGGGCTATGTTAAAACTATAGTTGGTGATTTTAAAGTGCATAGATGAACTGCTGTTGGTAATTGACTGCTTTTCAAGTTCAGGTGTTTGAGGTTGCTCCCTCGCTACACATGGTGGAGCTCCGCAAAATGGGAGGCGATACACTGGAGTTTCACAAGGCATGTCAAACTTTATCCCTTGAGAATTCGCAACATTCTTATTTAAAGCGAATCTCAATAATATTTCAAAGACCAATTTATGTTAACGATTTTGGTTCCCAAATGGCAGTTCTACAAGAGCTTCTCGTCTGGATTGCAAGACATTGTGTGGAACACTGAATCAATTCCTGAAGAGACAAGGTGATCTCTCTCTCTCTCTCTCTGAGTTTATATGAGCATGGATACACCATCTTTAACTCTGGCTCTTGTTCAGGTCTTAATGACGTCTTTCCTTTACTGGCTCGTCTCTTAAGTAAATTCCCGGAACTGCTTAAACAAATGGACACCCCATTCTGTTAATAATGAAGATTATAGCAGCAGAATGTCTAGTTGGCAGAGTATGTTTGAGGTTTGTGGACGGGCTTCCGTTTCCCCTCTTCCATTATCTACCTCGTTATTGAAATTGCAAGGAAGAAAGAGGTATGGTTCATGGATTAATCCTCCTATTTAAGAAGAGGCATCTCAGTTTTACCCCTATGTATAATAGCATGCAGGAGATCATTCTTACATTTTCAGTATAATGTTAAGTTGAAAAATTTGGAATCAATGCCCTTCTGCTGTATGCCCCTCTTGAAGAATTAGGTACATTGGGATGGAGACACTCCTAAACGGTTTCAGTTGTTTCGGTTTCTGTTCTCTGAATCAGTTTTGCAGAATACTTTCTAGAAACTCGTTTGGTTGTGTTTGTTTGCTGTTTTTCGAATCATTGCAGAACACATTCCAGAAACTTGTTTGTTTCTGGAATCATTGGGCAACTGGTTAGTGCCACCCAGGCCACATGATTGAGGGCACTCCGACGGCCAAGTTAGCAAACGGAGATACACACACACACACACACACACACACACAGAGAGAGAGAGAGAGAGAGAGAGAGAGTAAAACTTGACAAGAGTTTCAGATCTAAGAGTGTGCATCTTCTTAGTGTTTTATCCCTTGGTATTTGTAGGCATGGATGTACTTGCTCTCCAAATCTCTCGCGCTCGGCATGAGCGCATGACGTTATTGGTAACCACTTCGATCACGTGACGTTACCAATGACATCCTTCCACGTAGTCCTCTAGAAGGTTCTAAAAGTTTCCCTTTAGTTGCCACGTAGCCCTTGTCATATGCTCGAGTAATGGGTCGGCTCATGGTTGGTTCCTTAGATCCGACCGGAATCCACCAAACCCATATCTCCTCAGGATCACCCTGAGTCTACACCGAATAGTCTGGGCTTAACTCTTCGGCCTATGATTATTCAGCCCAACTGATCTTCATACCGTGAAGCGAAGTCACACATCGTCTGTGTGACAAAGTAATTTTAAATATATAAGCGCGAGGACACTTGTTTCATGAGCTAGCTTTTGGGTTGAGTTCTACCCAAGACCATGTGACATGGTATCAGAGTTGCGTAATAGAGATGGGTAGGGTGCGTGTCTCTGGCCTGAACGCGGTAGGTGTTGCCGAGTGAGCACGCTGCGCGTGAGGGAGGGTGTGAAGCGAAGTCTCACATCTCCTGTGTACCAAAGTAATATTAAATATATAAGGATGAGAGAATCCTCACTTCATGAGCTAGCTTTTGGGGTTGAGCTCTACCCAAGACCGTATAACACATACTTGGTCTTTAAGGAGTAGCTCCCTAACCTTCGGTCTTATGGATATTCGGTCTGTTAGGAGACTCTTCATCGCAGTGGGCTAAACGGAACAGAAGGGAGCCCCTTCGGCCCTAAATCGTTCAGCCCATCATGAGAGTTGGCAGGCGATTCAAGTCTGTTCGTCTAGCCCCAGCCAATTGGTGATTGGTCTATGGTTTGATCCAATGGATTATTCGGCCCACTACAGATTTTGTAAATGATTTGAGGACAGTTTTATCTCGAAATGAACTCATTTGTAGAATAATTATAGAAGGAGCTTTAGATTTCACAAAAACTAATAAGCTGAAAAAGGAATACGATGTGAAAATTACAAGTTATTTTGTTTCCAAAGATAAATTCTATACGTATCCTCCAGAGTTCGAAAATTTGATTATGGAACCGAACTCACAAAAATATGAGAAGTTAGGCTTTGTCAAGACGGATTATTAGTAGATGTAGGGGAAGGGATGAACCACGTAAGAGAAGGTTTACCCAATTAGAACGCTTGTTGGATAAGTTTTCAAATAATGGTCTTGCTATTGTGTGTCCAGTGGGCACACAATAAGTACACAAGAAAACAAAAAAAACATGTACTAATGCATTTTTATACATTTTTCATATATTCCAACATATTTTTTCAATCTTAACATGTGCCCACTAGGCAGGGCCGGAGGGAGAGTAGGGCTGGGGATGGCCAGGCCACCCTGCACTATTTAAAAAAATATATTCATTTACTTTTTGTTGGCTGAGATGTCCTAAGCTTCCAGTGGATGATTTCCCAAGTTATTAGTAGATGATTTCCGAAAATTTAAGAACACATCGGGGTGCACTTTGCTAGATTGTTAGCTACTTTTGTTTTATTTTGATGGATGATCAATCTTGAAAATTGTATTTTGGCTTTTTCTTTGACTATGGAATGCAAGGATGTTGATAGTTGTTTTTTTACTTATTTGTTGAGTAGGGAATATAAAGATATTTGATGTTAAATTTGTTTCCTTTATAACTCGGTCCTTCGGGACTCTTAATCCTGGCTCCGCCACTGCACATGTTAGCAATTTCCTTCAAATAAGGAAGCTGCTATGGGTACAGAAGAATTGGTACATAAAAATGTACCACCAGTCTCGGGGACCTATTTGTGGGTCCCAAACATATGATCCGAACTATTCTTTCTTCTTAAAATATTTTTTGGAGGGATCCCACGAGAAATCAGCTCAATCCGAATTGCCTAAGTGCTTGATCCAAAATTCCCCCTGATAGGGCTAAAATGACCACAAGGTCAGCTCGCCCTTATTAAGCCCAGCTCAGTATGTAGAGCTCGGGCAGAGGGGGAAAATAATGAAAAGCCCAGTAGGCGACCCGGATACTGGGGAGTAAAGGGACATCGCCGAGACGGGCAGGCACGACTCGGTAATAGAAGGGCAGCTCGGACTGCCAGATCTGGGCTATTGGGAGGATGAGGACAGCTCGTCCTAACAAGGGAGACGACCCCAAGGGGTCTAGAAGTCCGTTTGAGATTCAAACTCTTCCCTCTACAAGATCAAGATAAATCCCGCAAAGTCCGGTGACTTATCTGTAAGACTCCTAGAGGCATTGGGAGTCCTATTCCGTTCAGGAATGAGAGGCTTCCAATAAGCTAAGGGCGTTAATAAGATAAGCATTGGAGAGAGTTCAAGTCCTACAAGGACTCAATCACTCCGTTAGCCTATATAAACGACTCCAAGTAATTAAGCTAAGGTACGTTGTTCTAGTCTTCCATACTTGAACAATACTTACATCTATCACACGAGATTTACTGACTTAGGCATCGGAGGCTGGTTGGCAGACACCACCGGTGCCCATAGCTTAACTCTGTTTTGCAGGTGCTTCGTCGGACTGTGCCGAAAATTGTGTCATCACCCCCGTTTCATACAAAGCAGAACGAGGGAATTTTGGATTCAAGCACTTAGGCACATCAGATTGAGATAATTTCCCGTGGAACCCCTTGAAAAAATATTTTAAGAAGAATGAACAATTCGGATCATATGTGTGAGACCCACAAGTGGATCCCCGAGGCTGGTCGGTACATTTTATGCACCAAATCTTCGGTACCCCTTGTTTTGTCGTTCAAATAAAGCTAATGTCACTTTGTTATTGGGGCTAAGTACCAGCCCATCCACCTTTTTGGACCAGTGCACGCCCAACACCATTATTTGCCGGAAAAAGTACCACCCACTCCACCCCATTACGGAAAGTACTCCAGCCGTCTCTCTCTCTCTCTCTCCTCTCTTTTATTTTTTATTTTACATTTTAAATTTTAAATCCCAAACCGTATGAAAGTGCCTAAATCCTATGGTACCCTATGAAACTGCTTAAACCTAAACTCTAGGGTACCCTATGAAAGTGCCTAAAACCCTCCCTATGGTACCCTATGAAAGTGTCTAAACCACTAAAACTCTATAATAAAAAAGTGCACCCTAAACCTAAACCGTAGGGTACCCTATGAAAGTGTCTTAAACCACTAAAACCCTATATAGGAAAGTGCACCCTAAACTTAAACCCAAAAAAAGAGTGATTGATCTTAATGATAATTAAAAAGAGTGATTGACCTTAATGATAATTAAAAAGAGTGATTGACCTTAATAAAAATTATTAAGTGATTGAAAGTACGTGAAACTCTTGCATCAGTGGTTTGTTTCAACTCAATAGACCCATTGGTCCATGCTTCAAGTCCTAGGGGGGGCTTTTTTTGGCAAAAGCAAATTTTTCTTTCTTGTTTTTGTGTTGGGTAAGTGTTGATAATATACAATTGCACTTCTTGTATTATATATGAGGCATACTTTATAGTGATGGTTGGTGAATTTAAAACCAAGGTTCAAACTTTTTGCACATCATAAATGTTTTCATAGATTTTTTCTTTTATTTTCTATCATTTTATTATAATTTTTTAATTTTAATGAATTTTAATATCACATTCACAAAAAAAATTTGGACTATAAATTAACTAAAATAATTAATTCACTCAACAAAATTTGATTAAAAAAAGTTTTAAAATAATCAATTCTCTTATTAAAAAAATATTTATTATTAATGTTAATAACTGGATTAGTTAGAGAAAACACAATGTTTGAGTAGTACTTCTTTATATTTGATTCATTTTCCTCTTATGGTATAAATAGTTTAGAATTTTATTTTAGTTAAATTATGAAGCTAAAATACAATGTTTAATTTTTTTTACCTTAATTTTTTTTTCTAAAAAAAAAAAACAAGGGCCCAATTTTTTAAATTCGCGTTAGGTCTCCAAAATATTAGGGCCGGCCCTATAAATGGGCAACGAAGCTTGGGGTTGAGCTTGGACAATCCAAATATCGGGGCCGACCTTATACTAGGATACTAGGATTGTCTTTTAAATTTACATTCGATTCCAAACCAATTCGAATAAACTTTTATACTTGTATCTTAAACATGTGCAATTGTACTTTATTTGGAAAACACCTTGTAAAGACAAACTTATGTCATAGATGATTTTGAATGGATGTTGCTGAAGTCGAATGATTTCAAGTTGGTTAAAAAATAAAATAAAATACTTATTTCTACGCAATTTCAAGTCCTTCAAATACTTCCATCCGTCCCTTTTTAAGTGTGTTACATCGTAATTCTAATTTATTTTCTCTCACATCATCTTTTACTTCAACTTTCCACTACTTACCTTTATCAATATAATAATACCCCACTAACTTTTCAAAAAGGAATCTACTTTTAAGGGCAGAATAGAAAATGTACTGACTAACTTTTTAAAACACACACTTATTAAAAGAATCCCAAAATGGAAAGTTAAACACTATAAAAGGGACGGAGGGAGTAGTTTGCAAATAGAAATTTTAGCTTGGTTTTTCTTTTGGGAAGGGCAAGAGCTGCGAGAAGAGTTAATTGTTGGTTATAGTGGGTGAGGATTGAACCAAGTTTTATACATGAAAGTACAATGTGTCCACCATTGGATTACTACTCCACTTCAATTTGAATCAAGCGGCTCTTTCTGGGGTAGACATAAAGCAGCTACTTCTGGGTCTGGGGTTGACCAACTGGACTGGACTGTGGGAGGAGAGGTAAAGCAGCAGCTACTCATGGGGTTGAGTGCTTGTGTTATTATGTACGTAATATGAATGGATGCTTTTCCAACGATTTCCTATAGCCCCAAAACACGGGTTCCGTATTTATTGTGCTTCTACAGGCTCTTTCCAAGTTCCATTTTCGGGCATGAGGTCCGAAGCAGCACCCCTTTCCTCTATAGCTCAGCTCTTGATCGGTTCCCAACCCGCGGGCAAAAGTAAGCCATGCCTACGTTCAAGAATGATGGCGGGACAGCAGCATTGTTCATATTCAATCAGGTCATAGCTAGGTTCGGAGTGCCAAAACAAATCATCACGGACCATGGCTCTCATTTTGAAAAGACCATGATGAAGGAACTCTCTGCCAAACTTGGATTTCGACAAGAGCAGTCGTCTCCATACTACCCTCAGTCTAATGGGCAAGTTGAAGCGGTAAAAAAGGTTCTCAAAACAGAGGACTGTTAACAAAAAGAAAACCAAACAAAGATAGTTAGCATAGATAGGAATAGGAGTCTATCTCCAGTAAGCCCCGGAGTAGATCTCCACTAAAAAAAGACAAAGAACACCAGACATGAAAACAAACGTCTACAGACACTTATGAAATTGAAACCTTCTAAAACTCAAAAGAGTCGACGGACTCTTTTAGTTTTCTCGGGCACCAAGGCAGATTGCCTCCACGATCAGTGCCTGCTGCTCCTGGCGTAGTCCCTGGAGTCTTTCTTCTAGTTCCCGAATTGAATTCTTTGACGCTTGAATAAAACTGTAGTACAAAACTTGAATTCAACCAGAGTTCAACGGTTTGATTTGATTTGGTTCAATGAATTTCATGAAGTAATTAATTCTCGACATTATCAATTCATAAAAGTTAGCAGTTCGGTTAATTTATTTCAAATTTGAACAAATCCGGTCCATTTTCCCTTACAAAGTTCTATGGAATCTAATAGTCTCTGCATTTGAAAAGAGATTAGTTGATATGCACACAAGTTGATCCGAACATCCAGACCGCCAAACCAAAAATAAACAGTCAGAAAATCCATATGATGCCACATGCCACAAGGCCCGCAACGAACACTCTTGGGCCGGACTAAGTTTTCTTAATTGTCTTAACGGCGTAAATAAGCTAAAGTCAACAAAAATATAAATTTTGAGATAGATTATTCTCCTCACATACATCAATTAAAAGTCTAAATAACGTCAATGAATGGTCTTAAATTCGTAAGTTATAGACGGAAATTTTTATGGGATTAATTATAAAAGGAGCTTTAAATTTCACAAAAATAAGCTGAAAAAGGAATACGATGTGAAAATTACAACTCGTTTTGTTTCCTAAGATAAATTCTAAATGTATCCTTCAGAGTTCGAAAATCTGATTATGGAACCGAACTCACAAAAATATGAGAAGTTCGGCTTTTTCAAGATGGATTATTAGTAGATGTAGGGGAAGGGATGAACCACAGAAGAGAAGGTATACCCAATTAGAACGCTTGTTGGATAAGTTTTCAAATAATGGTCTTGCTATTGTGTGTCCCCCGAGCACATAATAAGTACACAAAAGAAAAAAAAAACACATACTTCAATGCACTTTTATACATTTTTCATACATTTTAACACACATTTTCAACCTTAGCATGTGCTCACTAGGCAGGGCCGGAGGGAGAGTAGGGCTAGGGTGGGCCTTGGCCACCCCGTACTATTTTAAAATTAATTTTTTTATTTTTTTTGTTGGCTGAGATCTCCCAAGCTTCTAGTGGGATGATTTCCCAAGTTCTTAGTGGATGATTTCCGAAAACGTAGATGATTTTGGGGATTTGAGAACACATCGGGGTGCACTTTGCTAGATTGTTAGCTACTTTTGTTCTATTTTGATGGATGATCAATCTTGAAAATTGTATTTTGTTTTTTTTTTTTTACTATGGAATACAGGATGTTGATAGTTGTTTTATTAACTTATTTGTTGAGTAGCCGGAAATATAAAGATATTTGATGTTAAAATTGTTTCCTTTATAACTCGACGCTACGGGACTCTTAATATTGGCTTCACCACTGCACATGTTAGCAATTTAGTTCAAATAAGGAAGCTACTATGGGTACAGAAGAATTGGTACATAAAAATGTACCGACCAGCCTCGGGGACCCACTTGTGGTTCCCAATTATATGATCCGAACATTCATTATTCTTAAAATATTTTTTGGAGGGATCCCAAGAGAAATCAGTTCAATCCAACTTGCCTAAGTGCTTGATCCAAAATTCCCCTGTTTCATTCAAAACAAAACGAGAGAATTTTGGATTCAAGCGCTTAGGAACATCGGGTTGAGATAATTTCCCGTGGAACCCCTCGAAAAAATGCTTTAAGAAGAGTGAACGATTCGGATCATATGTGTCGGACCCACAAGTGAATCCCCGAGGCTGGTCGATACATTTTATGCACCAATTCGATACCCCTTGGTTCTATGAATTTCATGAAGTAATTTATTCTCGACATTATCAATTCATAAACGTTAGCAGTTCGGTACTCAATTTATTTCAGATTTGAACAAATCCGGTCCATTTTTCCTTACAAAGTTCTATGGAATCAAATAGTCACTGCATTTTTAAAGGTTCATCCATTTTTTTTTTGAACTGCTGAAAAGGTACATCCATGTTCCCCTGACTATGGGAGTAGCATTTTCCAAACATATATTGTATGCACATTCATGTTTCATCGACTAGAGAGGGGATTAATCGAAATACGTGTTAGCGGACCGAACACCCTTATCCGTAGAACCAAAAAATAGAAAAAGAGAACATTTTCCATTTAAAATTATCGGTAAACATGGGTTGTGAGAGAATTTAATGAACTCTCTCACTTTGTTTTTTGTTTCTTTTTTTTTTATTTTCTTTTTTAATAAAGTTCTGGAAACTAAATCATCAGCGCTCTCGACCACATGAGTAACATCACATCACATATGTGGAACTATTAGAGGCTTCGTTTTCGGGTATTAGTCCAGGAATCCACATGTGAAAATTGGAAAAAAAACCATGACCAAAAATCTAATCCATTTTTTTATACTCGGATAAAGACAGGAATAAGAGAAAGGTAGATGACATTAGAAAAAAGTTGGGAATGGGACCCAGATTCTACCGCCACTTAATAATTATGCTAAATATTACTCGTGTTTCATGCTTCCGACCTATATGGACATAATATAACACGTGTACACACTTTATGCCTTCATATTTTATACATACAAGCATGTGCTTTTTATAGTTTGTCAAACGTAGGCATAAATCTTAAAGTTTACAACAAGTTAAAAAAGAAAAACACAGGAAAAAGCTGATGGCAAAGAGCTCAAAGCATCTCCACTCCTTATTTAAATTTGGGTAAAAATTTGATTTGGTATTACTCTTTCCAACCTTTACTCAAATTTTACGGTAGAGATTTAATCCATAATATTGAATGACAAAAGAGTAAATAAAAGTGCAAAAAAAGAGCCTTAAAAATTTGGTTCTGGAATTGGTAATGAGCAAATTTGGTGAAACATTTGAGTGAAACCAAATTTGGTGAAGGATTTGATAAAGAAGTGGAGTGGAATTTTTAGTAGTTTTTTACTCAAATTTGAGCTTGGTGAAAAATTTGTGGAGATGCTCTCACACAACACATGCCCTCAATACCCAACTCATGAACCCAGAGGAACAGCTAAAGTGGTAATAACGATGAGTTGTTAATTCAGATATTATAAGTTTGATGAAACTGGACTATCTTTTGGGGCCAAACTGAGCTTCTCTCATGAATTTCTTAATCTCGACGTGGATGTCTTTGACCGGAGTGGGAACGAGATTAATTAGTTGATATGCACACAAGATGATTCGAACATTCAGACCGCCAAACCAAAAATAAACAGTTAGAAAATCCATATGATGCCACAGGCACAAGGCCCGCAACGAACACTCTTGGGCCGGGCTAAGTTTTCTCAATTGTCTAACGGGCTAAATAAGTTAAAGCCTACAAAAATATGAATCTTAAGATAGATCATTCTCCTCACATACATCAATTAAAAGTCTAAATAGCGGCAATAAATTATCTTAAATTCGTAAGTTATAGACGGACTTTTCTATGGGAAACACACCCTAAATCAATAATAAATGGCCGGTGGCAGGTTCTCAGCCGTTCTTTGGCAAGAGGCCCCAGCAAGTAGCAACTCTAACGTCAGACGAAGTCTACAATTTTTGGCACACAATGATATTTTAATGGTGAAGCAATTCTGTTTTTTTTTTTTTTGGCGCAAGAAGACATTGTAATCAGTTATACTATAAAATAATTTTGACTCTGGTATTGCCTTTTAGGGACAGCATCCATGTTGGGTCGATCATGGCTGTCCCTAGTTGGCAATGGACAGTTCAGATTTATTCGGCAACAAATGGTTCAGATTTGTTTAGACAAGATAAAAAAAGACGTGATCTGAGCCGTCCATTGCCGACCATGGACGGCCGTGGTCGGCCAAACATGGATGCTAGGGTCAGCACCATCTCTGGATTCGGTATTTTGGTACCAACGTCTGAATTTACAGTACTAAATTTAATTTTGTTACTCGACCATTTTGGGGGCTAATTGTTGGAGATGCTCTTTTTGTTTATGAGTTTAATGTTTCATGGCATTTCTAGTTCGCTTAGAAGAACCTCAAGCTGTTAAGGAGGTGATATTGAGAGAGGAACTTAAGAAAGTAATGCCTTTCGGCCTGTTTGTCGGAATGATCTTCAGCATTTTGGGTGGCTTCATGTTGAATCGATGCTCTTAGGCCCCATTTGTTTGTTTTGATTAAAGCACAAGGCACTGTGCTTGGTTAGTATTTTTGGAAATTTTTCCAAAAATGATTTTTCCATACTTTTCTTATCTCTCAACTCATTATTCGTGCAATTTTGTTCACCCTCTTTTAAAGCCTCTGAGACCTCCTGTTCCAGAAAAAGGGTGTTTCTCTATTCCGAAGTGTTTTGGATCATTAGATTGTATGTGTTTTGTTTTAAAAAATTTATGTGATCCAATGGCCGGAAATGCACCGGAACAGAGGAATAGGGGATTTGATTCCCCTTAAAAGAGGGTGAAAACAAAACTCTCTCTTCTATCGGTTGAAATGGTGTGGAACCCACACAAAGTGAATCAAGTGATACCATGCTTACTTCTGCAAAACATTTTTTGATAAGTATGACATCACTTTGTGGTAGGGTCCACACCATTTCAACCAGTTGGAGAGATGATTTTGTTCACCTTCTTTTGAGGAGGGTAAAAAAAACTCTGCTCCATTATTCCACCCTCCAATCATTACTCATATTTTTCTTTCTATCTCTAATCATTACTCTCATTTCTCCATATCTCTTTCCACTTATGGGGTGTTTGGGGGCCTACTTTTCAGCTTTTCATTTTTAACTTTTTGGCTTTTTGATTTTTTGGATTATGGCCAGAATGACTTTTGAATCTAGGATGAGTGTTTGGGAGAAATGTGCAGAATGCATTTTGGGAGAGAGAGATGGGAGAAATCCATAAGTAGAAGTTGAAAAGGAGGTGTGAACCTCTTTTTGATTTCTTCTCTCTATCCCCAAAAATAGAGAAACAGTTTTTGGAAAAACTCTTTCTCCCTTTGGCTGCCAAACACTCGTAAGCTAAAAAAGAGAAACTAAAAAATAAAAAAAGGCTCCCAAACGGAGCCTTATTACCTCTCTCTCCCATCAATACCCCAAAAACCATTGCTAAAACCAAACCAAACAAAACACTATCTCAAAAATTTATCTCCAATTTTTTTTTTAAAAACTGACAACCAAACACAGTGTTTCAAGATACCTCCCCCTTTGGTTCGGACTTTTGTGGTCAAATTCAAGATTTATCATATATGAAATCCCATAAATATGGTATTTACAAAAGATGTATTCGTATTGGGAAATGATTTTCACACCCCCTTTTATCCCCACACATTCACTTTCTGTCTTTATTCAACCTGAAATTACCAAATTACCCTTACCTCAAGAGTCACCTTTTCCATATGAAGGGAAATTTGGTAATTTCAGGTTGAATAAAGACAAAAAGGGAGTGTGTGGGGATAAAAGGGGGTGTGGAAATCATTTCCCTTCGTATATTGTATAATGTATTTACAATATGTGGGACCTTACAGAAATAACTTATTTATATTTTCAACAGTAATTGTATAACAACGAAGATGGAAACTACCAATCCACTAAATATCACTGAAGAAAAATAACAAAAATATAACAGCGTCCGGATCACCAACTCTATCATATTTGACTATCCTGCGAAAACGAGCATAGAGGACCACATGCACATGTTTCAGGTGCGTATGGTTGTAAATTAACTCCGAAAGGAAAAGAAAACAAACTCCGAAAGATACATAATTTATTAGTGTTGAGACTTGAGAGTGGTAGGGCCGGAGAAAGATTCCTTTTTTGTCTCCAACACACCCCCAAAGGTTAAACTGTATAGTACTATTTTGGGCCACAGAAAGGGGTAGGGAACAAAATATGATATTTTCGGCCGAAGCAATCAGTGGTCGATGAGGCACATGACACATCTCTTTCCTTCGATTTCAGGAAGTATTCACTCTTTGCGCAACTGTCACATAATTAAGACAACCGATACCATATCAATTTAATTTTGCAGAAATTCATCTTGGTTATCCGTGACCAACTCCAACAACTTTACAATATAGGAATCTTAGCCATTTTTCTTAACCAAAATAAATAAAAAAACATGGTGCAGCAGTCTAGCTATTAAGATAGGCAGTTTACATTTTGATATTGTAGCTCTCCAAAAGTACCTAACAACTGTAGCAAAGGGAAAGATTAAAAACATTATTTTCTCTCATATACAATCCTCTTCATCTCTCTCCTCAACCAAACCCACCAAAACCCTCTCCGTGCAATACTCAAACCCTCCTCTTCATCCATGTGTTCCTCCATATTCAGACCGAGAAAAACATCTGGCCGGCCGCACCAAACGGTGAAAGATCCGTTAGCTACGGAGTTCCGACGAGTTTCAGTGTGGATTTCCGGCAACTATGGAGATCTCTGATGGTGCTACTACTGGAGTTCCGGCTATATATATGTGCACATATAAATATTGGGATATTTTAAAAAGAGGATAATAATACTTTAATAGAGGATGGATAAAATAGAATATAATGTTGGAGTGTTGAAAGAGATGTGAGGTAAATGTGCACTGTTCATAGGCAATTTTGACTCAATTTTTACCAAATCTCTTGCACTTGCTCTAAATATAAACCGGTTAGATTATGATGGATAAACTTACAAAGGAACCCAAAGAGGTACACTAAAAATTAAGGGTTAAAGAAAAAATCGGCAAACCAAACCAAAAATCGAGTTTTAGCCAGAGCAAAAAAATTGGTTCGGTCCAGTTCACAACCCTCCAATAAGAATAAACCGGACCGGAATGGAGGACACACAATTCCACACAACCTTACGTGACATTGAATGATTGGTGGTTGCAAAGTACCAATCATGCAGTACCACATAAGCTTGCGTGGTTGGTGGTATGATGGAGTTGTGTCCCTAATATTTTCATTTTTTGAGCGGCATTTAAGGACCAACAAGTTTATCTAACCAAGGAAAGCTCATTTCAAAATCTAAATTATATGCATCTCACAACCCATTACATTGATTGTGACTAGAATCTTCATTAAAAAAAATATACTCAATTTTCTTGTTCTTCCAAAATCCAAATCATAAAGGTGAGACCCTTAGTAAGGTGCTTGAACAATGTTTGGTTGAATGGGGAATTGCTTGTTCGTTTGGGTTTTCGGAACCGGGTTTCGAAAACCCTCCATTGTTCGGTTTTCCCAATGGGTTTTCTACCCTTTCTTTTTGGAAGGGTTTTGAGAACCAGTTCTCAAAAACCTATTTGGGTTTTCAACAAGGGTTTTCAAGGGTTTTGAGAACCGATTCTCAAAAATCCTTCCAAACAGGGTGGACACAAGGTTTCAAAAATTTATGATTGATAATGCAAGCTCTAATAATGGGCTCGTTGATTTCGTGAGGAGAGAGACAAAGATTACCGTCTACGGCCATGAATATATGTATGTTCACTGTTTTGCTCACATCTTGAATTTGATTATTTAGTGATGGTTTGAAAAATGTTCAAGAGTCAATTTCGAGGGTGAGACATATTATCAAGTATGCGAATCTGAAAGCTAAAAATTAAAAATTATTAATCAAACTACTCCAATTTTTGTGAATTAAAGCAAAATAATCTAACAATTCACAAAATTTTGGATTCTGTCTTTAGTGCAATTTTTTTTTTTAAATTTTGATTACAAGTATTTACTATCGAGATTTCTCTCATTCAGACGAACCAATAATCGACGCATAATTAACTAATGTAAAAAAAATTGAATACATGAATTTTTTTTAAAAAAACTAATGTAAAAAAAATTAAATAAAAAAATAAATCGATGCAAAATTAACTAATGTAAAAACAAATGAATAAAGGCCAAAATAAAAAACTAATGTAAGAGTACTTGAGGCCTCCTTTGGCAAAAAAATCAGAAATTGGTTTTTTGATTTATTCGTTTGTCTTTATTTAATTTTTTTTACAAAATATAATTAATTTTGGCTTAATTCCAAAAATAATTAATTGTCACTATAATTTCATACTTTTTAAATTTCTCTCGTTGAGACGAACTAATAAATCACAAAAAATTGACGCAAAACTAATAAATAAATTTTTTTTTTGAATAAAAATAAGATGAATAAACCAATACTAATTTCTGTTTTTTTTTTGTCAAAGGAGGCCTCATTTATTTTGCCAAAGGACTTTCACAGTGCATTAATCCACCAGAGGTCCCCTCCCCCCTTTCGGGGTACAGTAGTACACCTTGGACAACAATTTTGGGCCATAGACGAGGGTACGTACGCAGTACTGTGCTCTGCAATAAAGTGAATAACGTGTCGTGGAATCCAACGTGGGTAGAACCACACGGATAAAAAACAGGAGTACATTCACAGTCATAGCTGGTTTCTCCTTTGTCCGATTGCGTCCCTTCTTTCTCAGCCAAAAATTACCCAGCATGTTTCCAAACCTTCCTATGCCTTCAACTCAGGAAACATATTATTGAAATCCGCAAATTTCCACTCCAAAACACACCACCACATTTATTATTGCTACTTTGGTTATAAAAAAAAACTCCCTAATTAATATAAAAAGCTACTAATTACAATGAACATTGTCACAAGATTAGTTATATTACATCACTTGAGACTGATTTAGTACGGGTAAATAGATCGAGCAACTTATTATACAGTTTGCGCTAACAACAGCCCACTGTTTGCCCGAAAAATTACTACTCATAGCATTTAGCATTTTCGACATAACAACGCACATATATTTGTGCGTAAATCTCTCGCCCTGATATCAAAACACTGTTTCATCGTTGGCCAAGGAGGGGGGATTTTATTCACCCTAATCTGCTCAAAAGAGCAGTTCTCAACCCCTCCTCACTAATCACCCCACTATCAGAACCCCTAATCACAACATCCTGAAGCATGAGATCATTAACACAAGACACGCTGGCATGTTGCACTTGGAATTCCAGGTCCCTCAGAGCCTCCATTACCCTCGCAGCTGGATAATTAACGTTCCCCGATGAAACCCTAATCATAGCATCAGGACCCACAATCTTAACCTCAACCTCCAGTGGTACCCCACACGCAGCAGGAGTAGTATTACTCTTACTACTAGGCCTGATTGTTTGATCGACGGAGGTGGCGGCGCTGTGGTTGTCGGTGGTGTCGGCCGTCAATTGACTGCTCAATTCCGTTTTGATCTTCTTGTTGGAATTGGAAGAGTCGCTGTTGTTGTGGAGTTGGGATTGGAGGTCTTGGATTTTGGTTTTGAGGTCGTTGATATAGGAAACGGCGTCGGATAGAAGAGAGGCCTTGTCCATTTTGGAGACGTTGGGGACCACCGCTCGGAGGGCGTAGAAGCGGTGGTTGAGCTTCTCACGCCGCTGCCGCTCCGCCTCCACGTGGTTCATCGGCGTTTCGCGCCCCACGCCGGGCTTTCTGCCCCTCTTCTTTGGAGTCCTCTGCTGTTGCTCTGCTTCTGCTGCACCTACACAAACATGAAAATTAAAATCACAAAGAATTTGCAAAACGAAATGAAATTTAGGAGATTTTTTTTAGTAAGAATGAAAATTAAAACCACAACTATTTCCCGAGTTTGTGAGATACTGTAATTATGTTTTTTTTTAATCATTTTACAGTGAGAAATTGTAAGTTTATGGTACGGTGAGAATTTTTTAAAGTTTATAGTACCATGCATTATTAGTCCCTCTTTGTCGTATTATGTAACACTATTTCAGTTCGAAACTCAAAAAAAGTAAAAGTTCGAACTCAAAAAAAGTAAAAGCAAATAGTAGACGATAAAAGTAATTAACAAATAAGGTTTTCTTTTTAATTCGCAATAGTAAAGTTCAAGTTTCAATTTTTCCACAAACTCACTTAAAAATGTTATGAATAACTTTTGGTTTAAGGAAAAAAAGAGATAAATGCCGTTTTCCTTTAATGTTTAATTTGTTATGTTAAACGCCCCAGATTTTGTAATGTTTAATTTCTAATGTTAGCTTCCCTTTTACCCTAAAAAAAAAAAAAAGGCCATTTTCCTTCGGGTTTCACTACATTATAAGCATTTGTTTTTAAAAAAATTAAAAACTCCACGAACATCATTTTTTTGTCACTGATTTTTTAATTGAAAAACGTTCTAAATGATTTTCTTGTGGTCTTATTACTCACCATTGTGGTGAAAGCCAAACGCGGTGGGCAGCGGCAACGGAAGCAAATCAGAGCACTCTGTTTCCACATTGGCTTCTTCCTGTTTGGTTCCTAGATTAATCATATCCTCCTCTTCTACACCGGCGAAAGAAACGTTCCCGTCCAGAAACTCATTTCCAGGATTGGGGATTACTACATCAAGATCTGACCCAAACAGAGACTTGGCCTGTTGGACCAAACCCCAATTCTCTCCAATCACATCACTCGAACCCAACTCCACTACTCCAACCGCAGTCGGAATACAAACCAGAGTCTTTATCCCATGGATCTGAGCTTCTGTAGCCCTTTCGCAGTCGTAAAACCGAAGCTGATTCCCGCCCGTTAACCAAACCAGAGAGCCCGAGCTGAAAGCCTTCGCCGGAGCTCCGTCGCCGGCGCCGGAGAAAGATCGGGTTAGCGACATGATGTAGAACCATTCGAGTGTGTTTTCGTTATCTTTGGGGATTGGGTTTTTGTTATTAGTGGCCTGGAAGTGGCCGTCTCCCCATGACAAGAGGAGAGGGGTGTTTTCGTCATTTGAGGATTGCCAGAAAATGGCGTAGGCCCAACGGTCCGGCTGGGTTTGGAGGATGAGTTGGAGCCTTTGTTGGAGGGTTGAGGTCTGAGATGAGTGGCAAGAATGGGATGAGATGAAGGAAGAAGATGAGGATGGGGATATGATTAAATCGTCCATGATGTTTTAGAGAGAGAGAGAGAGAGAGAGAGAGAGATTCTATGAGAGAACCATAGACATAGAGGTGGGAAAAATGGAAGAGTGATGTAGTGATATCAGTCCTTTTGGCTTTGGGTTTTTTTAGTTACTTTTTCTCAAGAAGAGATTTGTTCAATACTTATAGAGTATCAAAAAGGAAAAGGAAAATGCTAAAATAGCCTCTCGGTGGGCTTATTAATGTTCAATACTTATATAAAAAGGAACCATAGAGTTTTTTTATTTTATTTTATGTGTTTACTGACTGAGCTCACAATAGCAAGATCCATACGGACATAATATCCAAACACAATTTTGGATACAACACTCACAAATAGATGGGACTCATATGTGGGTCCGTTTCGTAAAATCCCACCTCCATTTAAGTGTTGTGTCCAAATCTAAATATCCTTTGGCAAATAAACCAAAAATTGGTTTTTTGGTTTATTCATTTTGTCTTTATTAATTTTTTTTTTGCGTTTATTAGTTTTGCATTAATTTTTTGTGGTTTATTGGTTCCTCTCGACGAGACGAATCTAACAAGTATGAAATTATAGTGAAAATTAATTATTTTTTGAATAAAGCCAAAATTAAACCAACAAACCACGTATTTTTGGCTTTATTAAAAAAAATTTTAGTTTTGACTATAATTTTATACTCTTTAGATTCGTTTTATCGAGAGTAACCAATAAATCACAAAAATTTGATGCAAAACTAACATTTGGATATTCTATAGTGTTGTTGATACTTATATGATGAAACCTTTGTATTATTTGTTTGGACTAGGCTCCTGTCCCGTATTTGGACTCGGGCATTCTGCTGTTTTGTTTTCTTAATTGGAAAATTTTAAAATAGCCAAATAACCTTGTTAAGATTTAAAAAATATATCAAAATATATGAAAAATGTACTCCTTCCGTCCCAAAACGGATGTTCAAACTACTATTCACTTTTTTCAAAAAATCATCTATATTTTTAAGTCATAGTGTACTATTATATTTGCAATATGAATCTTATTTGATAGATCTTATTTCGTTTTACTAAACAATGTTTTTAAAATCATAAAAAGTGTCGTAAATTACAAAAAATAAATGATTTTTTGAGAAGTATGAATAGTGAATTTTAGACATCCATTTTGGAAGGGAGGGATTATAAAAGTTTGTTAAAGTACATTAAAATGTGTAAAAAGTACACCTGAATATATGTAATTTTGTCTTTTTCTTTGCTTATTGTCAGGGTGAACAATAGAAAGACCATTCTTAATTTTTGATTTCTTCCGGGCCAAAAACATTTTTTCAAACTGTTTACTTTATTTGGTTCGTCGAGTTTAACGCATGTGTAAAAAATGATACTGGAGTAAAGATGAGATTGAAACATGTTTTTACCCTGGAGTTTTTGTTTCAGATTCATACTACTAGTTTAGGTTTTTTTTGGTCATACGATACACATCATCGGAGGTTAGTGGGAAAGTTAACTAGAGTTAAACTACCAAAGGGGGTTTGATGTCTCTCCATAGACTCAAACCCCAGATCTCCCCCATAACAGGCAAAAGGTATAACCAAATGGGTTAGGAGAGCTGTTGCTCTTCGAATTTCGACCAAGGAAAAAATGGGGTATGATCAAATGATCCAAGTGATACTCAAAATGATGTTGTTTAATAAAACACGGGTTTTACAGCTGTGACTGAGCTAGACTTTTGAAAAACATATTTGGTATAAAATAAATAACACGGAGTCGCTACCTGGCAAGGAGTTTAGATGTGCCAAGTCACCCCTTGAATAATATGAAGACAATTCAAGTATTTTGAAAAGAAAAGATATATCGGGTCAAAAGTCCCGGTTTTGTTTAATATTAATGACTAAGTTTTTTGTTTGATATGCAATTTTAGGGATGAAAGGATTCGGTTATTCACCCTTACATGTAGGAAAGCCGGAGCACCCTACCTCACCCTTGCGGTACTCAGAAAAAACTTTTCAAAAATACATAAGTGAATTAAGAATTGTTAAGGGGACAAAAGATGATATACGTACGATGAGAAGAAGAAAACTAATATTCTGTATGAAACTAGATTTATTGCAAAGACATTTAATAACGAGAATACATACAAAAGAAAGATTTGGACCGAGCTTGGTCTAAGGGCTACCTACGTATCTCCGGCCTCAGGACAATCAGGTCATCACATAGTTCACGAAGACAAATTTTTATCTTGGGAAATGGGACCGAGCCCAGCCTCAGAGTTGCCTATGTATCTCCGGCCTCTGGAGAATCAGGTCTCACGTAGTTTGGAAAAAAAACTGAAGTTTTAGAGAAGTTAACGTTGCTTAGAAATTTAGCCGACGAGGCACAGAGGTATTTCTACCGTACACAGAGGACAAGGTCTTGACTCTAATGAGAAAATATAACTGGGACCAAAATATTTATTGAAAAACTCTGAGACATCTTCGGGATGGTTCTGAGATTGAAAATATGTTTGAGAGGACACTAGGACTTAGCTGGTGAAAAATAAGAAAATAGTCTTCGGGATGTTTTTGGTGGCCTCAATGCCGAAAATAGGTTTAAAAGACTGTTTATATGTAGATAGGGAAAAGTTAAAAATTCCCTACCAGAGTCGAAAACTAGCGGCCGGAGGGCCCAGGATATCCAGTACAGTTTTAGAAGGTAAAAACGAGTGCAGAAGACTCGAAAGATCTTTCAGCAAAAAAATGAATTTTGCTGCCTGCAGCAGAAAAATGGTCTCTGGCGGGACCTGAGATATCCCTGATAGGGTTTATATGTTGAGAATAAGAATTTGAGACTCGAGGGTTATTTTGGTAAAAAGTTGGAAAAATTGGTTTCGAGGCCGCAGACGACTGTCAGAGGGCCCTGGGAAGCTTCTGGATCGATTCGTAGGCTGAATAGACTCTGCATATGACAGAAGGTTATTTTTGTAATTTTGATTTGGAGCTAGGGATGGCAATTTCCTCCGACCCGTTCGAATCCGATCTGGTCCCCGATTCGAATGGATCGGCGTTTTGGAGATCTGTTCGGGGATTGGAGCGGATTTAAGGATTATTTAAAAAAAATTCGGGGATCGGAGCAGAGGCGGGGATAGGTGTATCCTCGCTTCGAATCCGATCTGATCTGTCCCCGAATCCCCATTTCTATATATATACATTATAGTATATATTATAAATACATTATATATAAAGAAAAAATAATGAAGAAACAATTGTTACCCACACTCTCCCTCTCTCTCTCTCTCTCTTTATCTCTTTCTCCTGTCTAATATCTTCTTCTCCTCAGAGAGCTAAGGGACTTAGAGAGCTCTGAAGGTGTGTCAAATGAAAGAGTGAGGGGTTTAATTTATAGGCAAAGTGGCACCTAATATTGGTGTACGACCGTCACGTGAGAGCCTCTCATAGGCTCCTCGAAAGTGGTGCCTAATATTAGTGTGGCGAGGTGTGACGACCCAGATTCATAAGCACCATGATATAAGAATAACAAAATCCGAGCCATTTTATTCACATATTTAACAAAAAATAATACATTTGCCTTCCAAATTAGTACAAAACACTAATTGCAGCAACTCTCGCAAACCCTACAAAATGTTAATTCCGCGCTGTTACCTCGCCCTTGCGCCAACCTGAAAAATAAGTGTAGCCGGAAAGTATACAGTACGACGAAAATAGAAGCGGCTCAGAAGTAAACGAGACCAACCAACAATAAACACAGAGTCAAATAACTCAACCCCAGATTAGAAGCCTTATTTGGCCCTCCTTAGTATGTAGTCAGTGCCCTGGCCTCACCTGCCTCACCAAGCCAACCCGGGCTTCTGTTATTAGCAAATTCACTAGGCCACATACTAAGTAGTTCTACGGCACAGTCTCTACCCACAAACGGCACACAACCACTTTTCATAAATCTATAACATAATACAACTTCTCAAGAATTTATTGAATCAAATGAACACAGCTCAAAAAGGAATTAGAAGCAGGACCAAAAGAAAATACTCCAAAGATTGAGAACGCATATTATATACTTCTGGTATCCTAGATCATAGCTGTTCAACTTGTAGGCATCACCCTCGTTAAGAACATACTTAAATATCGTGTCCACCGGATCGATGCCGTCTCATCTTTAATCGATCAATCAAATTCTCTTTAGATTTACTCGACTGCTTCTTCAACTCGACTTTTCTATTTCCATAAAACTAAAACTTCACTTCATCTATTATCCTTTTTTATACAAAACATAAAAGACACCAAGATGAACTCTAGGTAGACAAGTTTCCCTATATTAATCCTCCTATTTTGTTTTTGTGCATTACTGCACACATGCACAACACTTATCTCAAGTATTCCATGCACACACGCACGTCAATTTCTTTTTTTATTCGAAAATATGGATATTAAAATATTTCCTTATTATAGAAATTTCGTCCTAGATATTTATTACATCCCACATTTCTTGGTAAAGTGTAAGTTGTGTGCTATATATAAGACCAAGAACCCTCCCACTGTACAAGGCCTTTTCTTGGGGCAACCTAAGAAAAACAAAGCCGTGCGCTGGCCATGTGGACGTACGGTTATGGGACTGTACGTTGCGTGTGGCAGACAAAGTGGACAATATTGTCCTGAGCGGGGGCGGTCGTTACACATGGGGTTTGCTCCGCTTTCGTGCAGTGCTGCACTGGCCCGGCCATTCTCGCGCAGGGTTTTTTTGATCCAGGGAGGCCTCTCTAGGGTTCTGACGTTCTCTGGACATTGTGGCGACGTCCGTTTTTCTAGATTATCCTCCAAGGATTGAGAAATACGATCATCCGACTCTTGATTGAAGTGGAGTGCTGCAAGCGATCCGATGACCAATCGAAGTCCGATCGACTTGAAATTTTACAGGGAACTTCAGAATGGTTAGAATGAATTTATAAATGGTTTATGTTTCAAACATTGGGTCTCGATGTCCATGATCATGGAATCACCCATCTTGGGAAGCGCAGTGTCCCCAAAAATAGGAAATGAGCTCTGAATTGCCTGAAACTTGACATGAGCTCTAAACACATCATGTGGAGCTCAAATACAAAGTTTCGTATGATTTGAAGTAGTATAGACAACAATTTGGTCTTCTGTCCCTATTCGCCTGTTTTAACTTGGTAAAGGTAAAAGTGGGGTGACAGTTCAACGGTCTAACGTCCTTTAATTTTGACGTGGCCTGAACCGATCACTCTGAAGTATCAAAATAAATGCACCTAACAGTTTTGATGTTAGACTGAGTGTCTCGAAGATAAAGTTGGCCCAGAAACGAGTTTCCAGGAGTTTTTTTTTTTTTTTGATCAGCAAAAGAAATATATATATATATATAACGGAAGCCAAACGGCCGAGAACAGGAACAATACCAAGGATAAGGATGATAAGGAATCAACCAAATTTGCAACCAAAAATGAAAAACATGGTCAGCATGACCCATAGTAGAAGCAGAGCAGAACAGAACCAAAAGAAAGCTTGCAGGAAGCCAGGAACACATTGAAACTAGGACCACAACTTGCCAAGCATCTAGGCTATGCACATGCAGATGTTATATGAGGTTTGATGTTTGAACATATAGTGGCATCAATATGATGCGTACTGTGTCGATTAACTTTACTGGGAATCACGGTGTTCTTCACAGTAAGGCTTATTTGATTTCCTGATGATTCAACCTCTCCTTTCTGCGGAGCATCGACGTCATCGAGGCGTGGGGCAAAATCTGGTGTTAATATAAGCCGCATCTATACTAGTTTAGTTTAATCTGAGACAAAAGTGCTTTTATTTTTTTTTTTGTTAATTTCACTTTGTTCACCAGATCATTGTGATATTTGCCGGCTCGATTGAATCGGCAAATCGAACCTATCTAATTACTATTTTAAATAATCATACAATGTGATTTTGGAAAATTTATTATCGCTAAAAGCTTTAGCCGCACTCTTTCCCTCTTCCCCTTAAGGTTATCACCACCCTTATGAGGAGATGATCCTAGGGGGATTCCGTACTTATGGCTTTTCTCGCTTTCAATAATTCCACATTTTCAGTGAGGGTTCTCTCTCTTGATCTCAAATTTGAGAACTTCTTAGTATTATACTCTTTTTTCCCTTGTGTTGTGCTCATTGTTCCTTGCTCTCAGCTCAAATGTGATATTTGGATTTTTTATTAGTATGAGTTTTCTTTTGTATTTGTAAGTCTTGATAAGGTTTGTAGGAAAAAACATTTTTTCCCCTTAAGAAAATAAAGATACTACTACTATAACTAGGCTACTCGAGATATTTGTTAAGAAGAATTGCCCTCAACACCATATAATCATCTCAGAGAATTGGGGCTCTTTAGACTATTTTGACTTTCCACACTTTTCAAGACATGTTATTTTCCTCTCATACATCAACTAAAAAATTCAAAAGCTTCCATTCTACAAACATTACTGAAAAATACGAAATCAAGAAGACAAACTTTATTTTTTTTTTGTAGAAGAATGGAGTATCAGCAGAGGATAATACGTTTCATTCTATAATCATTACTGGAAAATAGTTGACAAATTTTCTACCCATTTTACTAGTGCATACTTAATATCATATTTGATGTGATTGTGATTGTGATTATCGAACCATTGTTTTGCTTCTGGTTTGTGTTGCATTATGGCATAAGGAACAGTTAACATCGTTTGAAACGTGGGCATTATTATTTGATTTTGACATGTCTCGTTATGAAGATCACAGATTCACAGAAACTAAAAGAAGTCATCAACAGACGAGTTTAGCCATGTGATCTTTAAGAAGATTTATTAATCTATATATATGGGGTGCACTATAATTGTGGACTTCTTTAAATGGCATAGAACATGACTCAACATAATTGCAACCACAACAATACTTCACTTCCAATGGGTAGAAAAATTATTTCCCAAAGTGTGATCTGGAGTATAAAATTATGGGTATTTGAATTCGGTAAGTAGAGGACTCACCAACCCCCACGTCCAGAAAATGTACGATCGCCTCAGGGACCCATCCACACGAGTGATTCGAAAAAGTGGGACATTTTGGATCAACCACACATGTTGGATTGAGCTGATTTCTCGTGGGGCCATTCGGAAAATTATTTTAAGATGAATGAACGGTTCGGATCCGAAAAAAATAGGAAATTTTGGATCAACCACTTACACATGTTGGATTGAGTTAATTTCTCGCGAGGCCACTAAAAAAATTATTTCAAGATGAATAAACGGTTTGGATCACTCGTGTGGGGCCCACAAGTGGGTTCCCAAAACAGTCGGTACATTTTCTGGACCTTTTGGACCGTAGCCGGGTCCATTTGAATTCATGTTGCCCTTGTTATATCCATAACCCTTAAGATTAAGTGCCTTCAACAATTGAGATCGGCTACCCCCTTCGCCCCCCCCCCCCCTCCCCCCGATTTCAAGTTATTTACTTCTCATGCCATCGGGCATATTTCCTTCTGTGCCCTCGCGAACCCGGATGAAGCTTCTTGGAGAAGCTTGGGAGGACCAGGCGTGTATGTTTCCCCCTCTCTCTCCGTCTTCTTCTGTACGCCTCACTCTCCCTATCGGACATGGGGTTCCCGTAGTGAGTCAAATCACTGCGTCCCCGTAGAAACCTCAATTGTGGGCCCTATGAAATCTTTATTTGCGATCGGAACCGTTCATTTTTTCAAGAATGTTGAGCACACTATGGGTATAAAAAGTTATGATCATCGGAGATTGGTAGAAACACAATTGAGACAAATTTGTCTTACATTGTATTCTCCAAATGATATTGGCCATCCATATAAATAGTATCCGAACATATGACTATCAATATCCAATTAATTTGATTTTTTACATGAATGATCTACTTAACATTCCCAACAAGTTGTACAGCTCCGATCGCAAATTAAGATTTCATAGGGCCGACAATTGAGGTCACTACGGGTACCCCAAATCCATCTCCATCATCTTCCATACCTTTCTCTCCCCATCGCACAGCCACGTCAAAGCGTAAAGAAGAAGAAGAAGAAGAAGAAGAAGAAGCTTCAGTTCTGGCGATGACTAGAACAGTTAATATCTTTCCCCCCTCTCTCTCTCTCTCTCTCTCCGTTTGTCTCATTTTCCCTCTATTTCTCCTTATGATTAATTTAGATGCTATCTGTTTCTCCTCATGAGTAATTTCTCGAGGGTGGGGTTTTGATGTAGAGACTTTTTGTGGGTTGTGCAGAGGTAGGGGCGCTATTAACCTGAAGAAACTGGGTTCAAGCTCATCAACTGGAAACAAAAGCTTTGAAGTATTGGCATGTATTTGAAAGGGTTTATGAATTCCACTGTTTGTTTGGTTTTTGCAAGGGTTTCTTCAACATGCAACTGACCATATGATTTTACATTGAATCAAATCTGTCTCGTTTTGTAGCTTTGAAAAAATTAAGGGTAGCTCATAGTGTTGGTCATTTCTTGGTCCGGATTATTGGGTTTTGGATCTGGGGAACTTAGATTTTGAGATGGGTTTCTATTTCCTCTTTACTTTTGTATTCTAGGTATAGGGTTATGTGTTGTGATGTTCGATCAGTTTTCAATTTTTTCAGTTGAGAATTAGGGTGGACTCCTCAACGAACTCAGTGCAGGATTCAATTGGAACTTGATTTTTGAAGTTGAGTTTTCTATCCAGATTAATTGTGATTGGTAGATTAATGAGCTATGCATGTCTAATCAATGATATTTACTTGTAGTATAGTAATTGAGAGATTATCATTTGATTTTTTAAGGTGGGATTCAAAGCTGTATTTAAGAAATGGACAAGATTCAGCCGCCTCTGGTCTGGTAAGCATTGCTCCTTCATTTGCTTCTTTGATCGGAGACAAGTCCCTTGGAGTTAATTGATACCATAGCAGATATTTTCAAATGGAGCATTGTTTAGAAGCATAACTCTGAGCAAACACCGTGGTTTGAAATCAAGAAAGTTTTACGGTGGTTTGCAACAACTCCATACAATGGATTTCTATGAGAGGCTTTGACTTTGATCAAACACGGACAAGGTTCTGGACTTGACCTGCTTGTTGAAAGCTCATGCAATTCGACGCTGATACCCTTGAACGTGATACAAGGCTTTGAGCCTTCTTTCGTCAAATAGCATGAGTTCCTCGAATCTCGTGCTCTGCCATTCCGCTTCCCCGATTTCTGATTCTGTCATGACTCTCAGAGATGGCACCTCAAGTTCGATAGGGAGAACGGCTTCCATACCGTAAACCAAAGAGTAGGGTGTTGCCCCCATCGGAGTACGGATGGATGTCCGGTATTCGTAAAGTGCCAACGGCAGCTGTTCGTGCCATTTCCTTGTTGACTGAGTAGTTCTTTCCAGTATCGACTTGATGGTTTTGTTGGCAGCTTCTACAACTCCGTTGGTTTGCGGCCGATAGACTGTTGATTTGTGGACCTGAATCCCGAATTCTTTTAGAACTCCGGCAACTTTACCCTTGAAATGGACCCCATTGTCAGACACAAATGCGTGAGGGACCCCGTACCGGTAGATGATGTTTTGCTTGATAAAATGAGCGACCTGAACCGCTGTAAGAGTGGTGTATGGGGCAGCCTCAACCCACTTGGTGAAATAGTCGATGGCAACCAGGATGAACTTGTGACCGTTTGAAGCAGCCGGGGTGATCTTGCCGATGACGTCAATGCCCCAAGTAAAGAAAGGCCAGGGCGAGGTCATAGAGTGCAACTCCGATGTTGGTATGTGCATGAGATTGGCGTGAATCTGACACTTGTGACACCGTCTCACATATTCAATGCACTCAGTTTCCATGGTAGACCAATAATACCCTTGTCGTAAGATCTTCTTGGCAAGCATTGTCCCGTTCATGTGGGGGCCACAGACTCCGTTGTGAATTTCTTCCATGATTCTTGTTGCTTCTTCGCCATTCACACATAGCTTGTGCATCCCGCAGTGAGACCTTCGGTATAGCCTCCCCCTGCAGATAATGTAGTGAGAAGCTAGCTTTCGGAGAGCGATCTGATCCTTCTTGTTGGTTTCCGCCGGATATTCCCCTTTTTCAATGAAGTTTCAGATGTCGTGGTACCTAAGAAGGCCGTCGTTAGGCTCATCAATAGCCATGCCGTACTTATAAACGGGCTTGTCCCTCTGCTCAATCATAATCGGCCGGAGCCTGACTCCATTTGGTATCTCCACCGTTGAAGCTAATGTTGCCAAGGCATCAGCGAATCGGTTCTTCAATCTGGGCACGTGCGTGAAAGTGACTACTGGGAATCGCGGGATTAAGTCGTCAAGGTCCCTGTGGTAAGGCTTCAACTTGTCTTCCTTGACCTTCTAGTCGCCGTTTGCTTGTGAAACTACTAGATTGGAATCTCCGATTACCTCTAACCTTTTGACACCAATTTCCAGGGCTGCTTCCATTCCCACGATGCATGCTTCGTACTCTGATTGATTGTTGGTGACTTCGAAGTTTAGCTTGAAAGCAAGAGGGATATGTGACCCCTCTGGTGAGATAAGCAAAACTCCGATTCTGAATCCTTTTTGATTGCCAGCCCCGTCGAAATACAACAACCATACATCATTGGTTGTGGTCATGACATTTTCATCGGGAAACTCAAACTCTACATCTTCTGGACCTTCAACCAGCGTGCCAGCTTATCGATGAGTGCCGGTTTCTCAAACAGGTATTTGAGATGGTCCATTCGAGAAATCAGCCTCACTGAGTTGGCCAACATGTAGTGTCTCAATTTCTTGGAAGCCCAAACCAAAGCCCAACAAACCTTCTCCAGGGAGGTGTACTGTTCTTCGCATCCTGCCATTTTCTTGCTAATGTAATAGACTGCTTTCTCACTTATGCGTTTGCCTTCTTGTGCTAGCATGCATCCCATAGCTGATAGGGTAACAGATAAGTACATGATGAGAGGTTGCCTGGTATTGGTGGCATCAGCACCGGAGGATTCTGAAGATAGTTCTTGATGGTTTCGAAGGCTTTCCTGCATCTGTCGTCCCATTTGAATGGCACACTCTTCTTGAGTAGTCAAAACATCAGCTCGCAAGTTGAAGTCATTTTGGTGATGAATTTGCTTATGAACTCAGTTTTCCCGAGAAAGCTTCGCACTTCCTTTTCTGTCCGGGGTGGCTCCATTTCGAGAATAGCCTTGATCTTGGAAGGATCTATCTCAATTCCCCATGTGGTGATCATGAATCCCAACATCTTCCCAGCTGTGACTTCAAACGTGCATTTCTCAGGATTGAGACACAATCGGTACTTGCGAATCCTTTCAAAGAATTTTCTGAGTGCGGGTAAGTGTCTTTCTCTTTCCTTGGCTTTAACGATCATGTCATCCACATAGACTTCTACTTCCTTGTGAATCATGTCATGCAGTAACGTCGTGGCTGCCCTCTGATAAGTTGACCCGGCGTTTTTCAACCCAAAGGGCATGACCCTGTAACAGTTGGTACCCCACTCTGTGGTGAAAATAGTTTTCTCACGGTCTTCGGGAGCCATGAGAATTTGGTTGTATCCTGAGAAACCATCCATGAAAGAGAGGAGCGCATGCCTAGCAGTATTGTCCACAAGCACGTCTATGTGCGGCAATCATCTTTAGGACTGGCGTTATTCAGATCCCTGAAATCTACACAGACTCGGATTTTTCCATTCTTCTTAGGGACGGGAGCGATGTTCGCAACCCACTGAGGGTATTCTATCACCATCAAGAATCCAACGTCTATCTGCCTCTGAATTTTCTTCTTGATTTCCAACACCCAGTCTGGCCTCATTTTCCTCAGCCTTCTGCTTGACAGGCTTTGCATCCAGATAAAGCGGAATTCGATGCTCCACAATCTCAGGGTCGATTTCAACGGCAAATCTGCGTGCGACCATGCAAAAACATCCCTGAATTCTTTCAGGAGATCCAAGTGGGCTTTGAACTCTTCTGGAGATAGTCTGGAACAAATTTGAACCATGCGCGGATTATTTTCGTCTTTCAAATTTATGGAAACAATTTCTTCTTTTATAGGCCGAGCATGCCTTTCGTCTTCCCTTCTGATTAGAGATCGAAGTTCTTATGGAATTTCATCCTCGAATTCGATCCCCTCATCGTCGGGGTCAACACAATTTATTTCGGATACAACAAGATAAGCAAAGTCTACTTCATTGATAACAAATGCGAGGGTCTCAGGGGTGTGATACATGAAAGTGTACTCAAATTTAAAAGAAAAATGTTGATGCGGGGGAATGACAGATACATGTTCGAGTTCAGACTAGAACTCGGACTCAGTGCTAGACTCAGGATCTGACTCAAATTCAGTGCTAATGTAAGTGATCCTAGGTGCAAAAGTGCAGTTTTCATAAATTCCATTGGCATCCACAATGAGTGCAGTAACATCTCCAAGGGCTTCCTGGCTCACCATCATTAACTCTACTTCCTTGGCAAACTCCAAATCAGGCTTCAAATCAAACAGCATCGCAGCAGACTCGGCTTCTCCCATACCTATCGGGCTCTTTTCCCCAAATAGCGATTGAATATTCTCTGAGTCAAGAGTTTCGATCCAGTCAACTTGGAGTGCCTTAACCAGTTCTTCCCTCTTCTCGGCTTCATCATCACTGTCCCAAGTGTCGTTTGCAAAGATTTCAAAGCCCGACAGTTTAGTCTTTGTTTCCATGTCCCAAAACGGCTCTGGTTCTCCCTGACAGATAGCTTCTGGAGCTTTCACAAACTGAATGAGCTTCGTCTTGGTACCAGCTTGCATTTTCCTTCCATTTCTTGGTTTGTTGTCAGCTGTCTCATAACAGAGACCGAAGCGGTGGTTATTCATCGAGAATTTGGGAACTCAGCCATCCTTTGATTGTTCAGACCTAACCCCAGGCTGGGCAGGTATTCCATTCTCCTCATCATCTCTAAAGTCGTTGAGCTCATTGAGAAGTCCTCATCCATCTTGACGGTAAGGACCGATCCAGAAGTGTCGAAAGAGAAACCACCAAGGGTGATATCCTCCTCTCCGTGAGTGATTTCAAGTAGTGGTGCATTGTCGGGGACGGATCCCGGAATCTCCGTGAATAGTTAAAGTTCTCATAGCCAGACCAAGTTGGATTTTTTTGGTGTAGAGAAGAGGGTATTGCCATGATATTTGACTGGTGAAGCCACGGCCTACCCAACAGCAAGTTAAAAGATGACGGAATATCAAGCACATGGAACTCGATATCCGTTTTGAAGTTCTCAACAACTACTTCCATCTGGACTATCCCGATTATATCTCTGCGATTGTATCTTTGCGAGTATTGTCGTTGTTCTTGAAACCCAAGTAGTAAGCGGTTCGCAGGGGACACACATTCACAGCAGATCCGTTGTCAAGCAGAATGACCGGGACCCATTTTCCCATGCACTTCAGAGTGATGTGCAATGGTTTATTAGGACCAGCTCCCTCTGGGGGTAAATCTTTCTCAGTGAAGGTGATGACATGTTTTGCATGAGTCGGGGTCAGCAAAGCCACCATGGTTTTTGGAGAAGTATCGGTGGCACTTCCATGTTAGACAGAGTCTTAGTAAGGTTTTGGCGATGTTCCGTGGAGGAAGAGAGCAAACCCCATATTGAAACTGACGCTGGAGTTCTTTCAAGTTGCTTTTGGACCAAGTCTTCCGCTGTCGCTCGATTCCTTTCAGGCGACGGAGTACTAACTTCGGGTTCAACCGGGATTGAATTTTCTTGAAATGGATCATTCCAAATGAATTCTTCTGGCTGAGCCCGGTTTGAAGTATTTCCCCGAAGATTGGTCGGTTGGTAAATTTGGCCGCTTTTTGTTACCCGATTGACAGTATCTTGCCAAAGCTGCTGGTTTTCGCCCCAGAAATCTGTGAATCCTTCACCAACTTTGCGTTTATCGGCTTTGATGGCTTCCCTTTTCTATTTTTCATTCTGATCTTTGGACCACAGGTCTATCAAACTGTCTGGAGTTTTCTGTCCGCTGATTTCCACCGTTTCCATTTTTGCTTTCAAATCCTTTACCTCTGAATCTTGCCAAAAAGACTGGTCTAGCATGGATTTATTGACTGTCCACACTTCGTCACTACCGACTCGGATGTCAACAACTTGCTAGGGGATTGGTAACCAGAACCGATATATTGGAAGAATGCGGAAATGGTGCGGATGGCCGCGACAAAGACTCTCTGATGATGTATGCTTGCAGAAACCAGTCGTGATCACTGAAGATAGTTTCTACAGCCTGACGGTTTTCTTTTTCAGGAAATTGAGATAGCGGAAAGCTACCTGAAAGGTCATGATTAACTTCTCCATTCCTTGGGCTCAGATGATTTTCAGAATCCTAAAACAAGGCTGGGAGTGAAACCGTGTCTAGAAGGTCAGCACAGGTTGCCACTTCTTCAACTTGACTGATACGAAGATCTTCCGGTAAAATAGATGGCTTATCATGAAATTCTAAAACAATGAACTGGCTCGGGTCCCAAGAGCTTAGCAAAGAACCGAACAATGCTCGTTGGGAATCCTCCCACTCCTGATCATTCATGGCCCATTCTCCTTCTTCGGCGTGGTCGCCCCATTTGAGTTTGGATTTTTGTTCAAGGCTTCCAAGGACATAGATTCCTTGGTTCTCCGACACTGAAACAAAGGGTTTTGGTTCTGTGACTGGCACGATGTACATGCTTGGGTTGAATTCAATGAGGTTCTGGCTTTTTAGAGTGGAGCTGAGGGATATTTTGTTGATCTAGATATTTTGTTTGTGGTCAGGTAAGGGATTGGAAATGGTATTGGGTTTTTGCTTAGGGAGTGGAATGGTTCCGTCATCAACAAAGTCTTGGACTATGTGTTTGAGGCGGATACAGTTGTTGGTATGGTGGCTGGACATTTGGTGGTAGGCACAGTAGACATTCGGATTATGGTTTGCGGGAAGAACTTTGGGTGGATAGAGAGGCTTGATGGCATTTTTCTCGAGGAGCTTTTTGTAGACATTGGTAAGAGGGAAAGGGAATTGGTAGAATTTTCTTCTTGGCCGGGATGTGTTTTGGAGAGATGGTGGTTGGGTGGCTACTTGGTTAACTGGTTCGGCTTTGACTGGCTTGGGGTTGGAGGAACTGGCCTGAGCTTGGTTGTAGGTGTTGGGTCCAAAAAGAGTGCTGATGTTACCGGAGTAGACTCGCTTGGGGCGAGAAGCAGATTCTCCTTTGTCAAATATACCAGTGCGGATTGCGTCGTCAACAGCAAGGCCGGCTTCATAAAAGGTTTTGGAGTCGACGACAGTTTGGAAGACCACCAGATGCTTGGCATAATCCGATTCCAGGTTGCGGGTGATAATTCTCCGAAGGCCTGTCTATCATTTGTGAAGCTTTTCCTCTCCAGCGCTTAACAAAGTCGGCGAAAGATTCATTCTTCCCCATCTTTGTAGATTCTAACTCCCGAATGGTCATTTCCAACTGAATGTTGTAGTTATACTGAGCCACGAATGCTGCCCCAATGTCTTCCCAAGTTTTCTTCTTTGAGTTATCTAAGTTCAGAAACAAACGGAGTGAGGGTTCGGTCAGGTTTTGCAGAAACATTTGACCCATGGCATTCTTTTCCACATCATACACGGATAGGGTACCCATGTATGTTTGCAAGTGCGCTTTTGGATCTCCGCTTCCATCAAACTTGTCCCAGTCAATTGGTTTGAACTTCTCAGGCAACTTTGCATTAGGGAAGAGGCATAGTTTCTCTGTGTCAATGCTAGCTGCGATATTCTCTTGTTTCTTGACTGATTCCTCAAGTTTGGCTTCCTTAGCCATCATGGCTTCCATCTCTGGATTGTTCTGATTATTCGATGATTCCCTAGACAGTGAAGGCAACCGAGAAGTTATGTCTTGGATCATGAGCATCATCTGAGCCATTTGCTTACTGTTGGGGACTCGCTGATCTTCTAGAGCTTCCTTGAGAATCTGAACCTCGGTTTTCTCTGTCTGTTCTGTGGTCTTGGCCATAACTGGAAGGCTAGTTGACTATTCTGCTCTTGACTCAGTTCAAATTAATAGCTGTTGGGGAGTTCGAGCCCAACTGGGTGCAGGAGTGTTCTTGTTTTTGCCAATGGTTATGTACTCCTTAATGATCCATGCTGGAGCGTTGCGGTGAGTGGAGAAGGTGGACTTGAGTCTCTTGTTGTTAGGTTGGTCAGCCACTGCTCAGATACAAACTCTCCTAAAAGGAAATACATGCTGGTTTTTATTTTGGAAAAATTTGAGCCTATTTGTAGTGATTTTGAAAAAATGGGACTTTTGGATATTCAGCATAACCAGAGATTATTGCGGCCATCCACATGTGAGTGCAGTGGTAACCTAAGGCCAATCTAATTGTGTATGCATGCAAAATGAGAGCAGTATATACAAAAGCGGTAAACAAGTAGCATGGTATGTGCAAAATGCGGTAAACTGGTAACATGCTGACAGGATATAGGAAAGAGGTAAACAAGTAGCAGGATATATCACATAATCCTACCATGTGGGTCTTGTCGTAGGTTGGAAGGTTCTATGGCTTTTCTATATGCAAAGGCCGGTTTTGGTTTAGGGGGTTCCCCAGGCTAGAGCCAATATTTGCCTCCCCATGCCAAGAGTACTGATGTGGCAAGGGTAGTAACGGCAGGCTGACTCATCGTCCAAGGTTGCCGAGAATCCTGGGATGTCCTAACACCAACAAGCTGGGTAGGGTAACCAAGTTGCAGCGGCGGGGCTAGTAACCATGCAAGTGAAATGCAAAAGTTTAACAATAAAATTATTTTAAAAAATCCCACAATATTTTTCAAGTTTGGCTTGCTTTTTGAATTAATCAATATCTTGAAATTTTATACAAGCAAACAACCGGGAAAGCTCCAGTTTGGATTGATTGGGCTCTCACCCTGACACCATTCCTTTCTTTGACAGCGCGAAGCATGTACTTTGTGTCAAGCTTTCAAGGGTCATTTTACAAGTGTAAAATGTAAAAAATAAAGATTAATTTTAAAAAAATAACGATCCCCAGCAGAGTCGTCAGTTTGTGGAAGTTGGAATGGCCCACGCTTTATGTTTTGAAAAAGGGGTGAATTTTAAGAAAAAAAAAAGAAAATTTAGAGTTGCCACTCGGGGTTTAATTTTTGGAAAATGTTTGGTACCCGAGAAACCGTTTAGAAAAATATGACTCTTTTGCCGCTGAAAAAGGGTTTGATCTGCGAAAATTTGAGATTTTGGATTCGGGAGTCAGGTTACGCACGGGGAAGGTTTTGTTTGAAAAATGCACCCCGCATGCCCGAAATTTTCCGGTCTCTACTAAATATTTGTGGGATTTTTCTGAAAAGATTTTATTGAAAACTTTATTCACATAAACAATTTACAAATAAATAAAAGAGAAATGACATATTGAAGAAACAAATAATGGTAATAAATCACGTAGGGCACAAATTGACATGAAATAATAAAGAACAAGGACGAAATAACAAGAATAGGAAACTAAAGGGCTAACTGTAATAAATCATTTATAAGTTTTCCAGAAAACAGAGCACCATAATCGGAAAACAGAGCATTTGAAAATCATTTTGCCACTGGTGTCGTACGGCACCCAAAATTACACTGTGCGGTGCAACTTGAATACCGTACGGTGCCGATATTCAAACTTTTTTCAAAATTTTACTTTCTGATCTAGGTAAAAATTGGATGATTTCTTGATATAAAACCATAGTTTTCGACTGAAAATCTTTAAAAGATTTAGAATATACCGCCTAATCCAGCATATGATGAAAAACACATTGATTGTGTTTCCGTCATTGCTCCAGAGATCGAAATAGCCTGCGGGTTATTCCGTTTGATAAATGATGTGCTTTGTTACATCCATAGAAGGTATAGAACCATTCTGAATGTGACAAAGAATCCCCTCAGAACGTGAAAAACTTCACATAGGAATACCAATTTCTACCTCGGAATGATTCGGTTGGAACCGGTTGGATTGGGGACGATGATTCTTTGATCGGTTCGTGAGTGGGTTTCGAGCTGTGTAGTTACCCCAAATCGTTTGACGGAGGTGAGATTATATAAGAGAGAGGTGCCTTACGTTTCTACTGTGGTTGAGATTCGTACGCAAAGTTTGCGAGCTATGGCTAGGCCTTGCCGTGTTACGCCAACGTTCTGAGCTGCTGGAGCAACCTGAGAATCCTGGCATGAGATAGATGATGCCGTATGGTGACAACAGATTTTTGAGTCGTACAGTTTTGAAGAAGAGGCCGTACGGTTCAGATGGGTAGGGTTTTGACTCCTTTGGTTCGTTTGACCCGAGGGATTGTTCGGAGGTATATTTCACGTGTTCTTTTCATTATCGGGGATGCACGGGTCATCAAAATTGGGGTGTCAACAACAGTCCCATTTCCCAACGTTTGGTTTTTTATCGGTCGATGGATCGATCCTATGGACTCCTGATCAATCAGTATCGAAGCGCGTGATGGTCCACCTTCAAGCGGCCGACAAATCGTTTCAAAAGCTCTGTGCTTGTGTATCCAACGGCCAACACATCAATTTCTCGGCCCACGCTTCCAAATTCAGTGCATCTTCCCGAGTCCCTTGACTCTTCAGTTTCCCACGACCGCTGGACCAATAAGCCAGCCGACAGATCAATGCTCTCAGAATTTGTATTGTGTACAACACACTGACCAATAAATCAATATGTCGCCCGGTAAATCAATCCATAACCAGTGCAAACAGTAGCAGGTGCAACAACCATCCCAGACAAAGTAGGGATGATCATGAAAAGTGAATGGCTCTGCCTTATCCCGCATAGGGTTAACCTACCGTGTAGTGTTCTACCCGCAAATGCTGGGGGACAAAAACAACAACAAGCCTCGTGATTACTTCCAATCAGTGCAAGCCTCATGCTTATTTTCAACAAGTTGCAGTTGTTAGCAATATCTTAGACAAAGCCGCCCCATGCGCACCCTCATCAATGGCTCCGTGTTTATTTCCAGTGAGCCCAATATCAAAATTAAGATGCTCCGTGCACACTCCCTTAGGCACATCAATGGCCCGGTGTTTATTTCCAGCGGGCCCTCCATCAGATTAAAGCCGCTCCGTGCACACTCTTTCAAGCAGATCAACGGCCCCGTGTTTATTTTTGGCGAGCCCTCCATTAGATTAAAACCGCTTCGTGCGCACACAACAGGCTCCGTGTTTATTTCCAACGAGCCTTATTCTCAGCAAGCTGCTCTGTGCGCACTCGTAGCCCCATACTCAGTACCAAAGCTGCTTCGTGCGCACTCACAAAAATCAAAGCCACTCTGTGCGCACTCACACCTTCAGTATCGAAGCTGCCCCATGCGCACATCATAACTCCAGCTCCGTGCTCATTGCCAAATCAAAGCCGCCTCTGCGCTCATTTCTATCAACAAAGCTCCATGCTCATTGTCAAAACAACGAGCCGCTCCATGCGCACCCAGTTCTCAAAACGGTGCGTAGCGTCCGAAGTATAAAAAGCATCATGTTGCACTCACACACACCCCGAGGTTTTGCATACACTCATTAGTTGCATATCATCAACATATCATTTGCAAGTATTTATGTCTAGTATCATACTGTGCAGATATTATCTTTCAGCCACGCGTCTTGAAAAGACCACGCGCCACAGTGTTGCTTAACCAGGCTCGCATTTTTACACGCATCTGAATGCCTCAATAGCAAAAGAAAGTCGATTCGCTGATAGTGCAAACAAAACCAAACCGTCTCGTGGAGGTGTCCAGTAGACAAGTCGCTCCGCTGATAGCGCAAACAAAACCAAACCGTCTCGTGGAGGCCTCCAGTAGACATGTCGCTCCGCTGATAGTGCAACCAAAACCAAACCGTCTCAAGGAGGCCTCCAGTAGACATGTCGCTCCGCTGATAGCACAAACAAAACCAAACCGTCTCGTGGAGGCGTCCAGTAGACAAGCCGCTTAGCAAATAGCGCAAATAAGCCAAACCATCTCGTGGAGGCGTACAGTGGACAAACCGTCTCGAAGAGGCGTACAGTAGACAAACCGTCTTGTAGAGGCGTGCAGTGGATCAAACCAGTAAAAATAGTGCAGTGAAACTGCTTCATGGAGGCGTACAGTGGATCAATCAAGAGAGCAGTGAAACCGCCTCGTGAAGGTGTACATTGGATTAACCAATAGTGCAGTGAAACCGCCTCGTGGAGGCATACAATGAATTAACCAATGGTGCAGTGAAGCCATCTCGTAGAGACGCCAACTCAGTAAAATGATGCAGTGAAGCCGTCTTGTAGAGACGCCAACCCAGTGAAATAGTACAGCTAAGCCGTCTCTTGGAGACACAAACCAAAGCTGTATCTTCAAAAGTGCAAGTGCAGCCTCGCAGAGGCACAAAAACAGCATAGCCGCTTCGCAGAAGTGCAACTCAATCCCCCAGCAGGTGAAAACCCTTCTTAGGTATGTGATCGCTCGATGGCTAGGTATGGTCTAGGGCAAAGTTTGCCTTAACTCAGTAGAAGTGATTGCCCCGAACTACGAGTGGGCTGATTTCCCCCGAGGAATACGTAGGAAGCCCGAGGGCCCGACCACAAATCAAAGTGTTTTTCAAAACCTTGAGATAGTTGCCTCGCCAACGTAGAGTTCCTTAACGGCTTACACTTCGCAGTTTGTCCAAGATCGGTCAGAGAGGGGCATCTGTAGACACCCTAAGTTGGCTCAGTAGGTATTTCAAGTACCACTCCGTGCGGACTCCCGATGATGAAAGTGATACCCAAAATGCTTTGGGAAAGTTTATGTGGATCTCATAATCTTTGTAAGGATTTGGCAGCGAAGACCCAAAACCTCCCTAACTTAGTTAAAACATCGACCGACACTCAAATTCACCAGTCGGCACATCCATTTGCAAACCGCCAGAAACCCGGTCTTCTGACCGAAATCCACTATTCGTAGCCAGATACATCAACCGGCCGACAAATCCTTTGGTCGGCCGGCAAATCAGCTTATTCTAGAAGCTTTCGTTGCAGAGACCGATCGAGACTCAAATTCTTCCCGGTGATCGGACAATGGTGTTGTTTGCTTAACAATTAAGCTGCGGACTCTATGAGAAAGAGTTCAAAGTTGATCTAACGTCCCAATTCGTCTCATGATCGAATTGGGACTCTCCCATGCTAAGCCCTATATATAAGCATCGTTGCTCTTCAAAATCAGCACATAACTCATCACCCTCACTACCTGAACTCTGTGCAAAATACTCCCCACATCCTACTCTTCAAAAGCCCTTTAACCCCACAAGGCCAAATTAACCCAGTAGAAAACCCCCAAATCCGACCGAAAGTTTTGAGGTTCTGTGAGAATTCTGCTTTGAACCAAGCAAATCAAGAAGTTTAATTGCTGAGGGAGTAATAAAAATAGGTTGATACACCTTTAAAAGTCCGTCAATTTCTTAACCTTGCTCTTTTTAATTGCTTAATTTCAGTCAAGTAGCTCCTCTGTGCTTTTAGTTTCTGGCGTTGGGAAGAACACCGGCCAGTGAACTGATGCTCCTATCCCCCTTTCCCCTGCGTGCTTGGTGTTTTACTACTTTCGCCACCCATAACTGTTAAAGGTTTAACAACCGATTAAGTGCAAGATTGAGTAGAGTGTTGAGATTATTTTTATGTCAAGCAAGTACAGGGTAGTCTTTGTGGCTAGGCGGAGAGGGGTGCCTAACACCTTCCCCTCACCTGACCCATGTTTCCCGAACTATGAATCTCTGGTAAAGGGCTTTTTCTTTCTTTAGCCTAAACCAAGTGGCGACTCTAAAACACTCAAAGGTATGCTGCTACAGGCACCTAAGAGCTTAACGGCCATCCTGTGTAGTGATAGCGAAACCCGTCCCTCGCGGGTGCGTACCAAATTCGCGGGTCTACATAGAGGTGAGAGTGACAGTGTGTGTGAAGATCTGATGGTGTGTGAGGGTGTGTGAGAGAGAGGGATCAACCAAGAGGGAGAGAGCCTGCATGACTCTTCATAACATTATAACTAATCAAATTCCTGCATGTTTTACTCATGATCCAATCAATCGGGTCAACACATGTTTAATAAAGAATACCCGTCACATGGCCAAGCATCTCTAAAATATCAAACGTATTTCATTGATCCATATGCACTAAGTGTACCCGCGTACTACCAATACTAAATGCAAGTGAAATGAATGAGCAAGACGAAAGTGGAAATGGAAATCATAGGGCAATGTTCAAGACTTGCTAGAATTATCAAGGTAAGATACACTTTCCGAAATTCCAATGAATCCTTTGTTTCAACTCATCGTACCCAATAAGTATCCAATTTCCGTTCGTGTCCAACACATCCAAATCGTCACGTTGTCGATTCGTCATCATTAGATGTTTTAGATATTTCGAGCGACTAACTTGGAAGTTGTCCTAGTATATATAGTTCCGGGCATCGAGTGACCCCGTGTAATTCCATCATTCCGGGCATCGAGTGATCCCGTGTCCATCATTATCATTCCGGTAATCGAGTGACCCTGTATAATTCCCTTCAAATATTATAAGTATCCATGTATCCTTCACGCGTCCAAGTATTTCACAAGTGTCTATTGTACAACACAATGTTTTGCTTATAATCACAAGAATATCCATAGAATCCTAATAACTCCTAAATACCATCGTCATAATTCTCTAGCGACTCAACAAAAGATCCAAAGTGAAGGTTAAAGTCCCCACAATTACTCGTAAAGTCGTAATGCATCATGACTTCCAAATCGGCGTTGTTGACACCGGACTTTGCCCCACCCCTATTTTATCAAATCAAATTGATGACGTCGGATCATCGAAAATCAGAAGCAGCCTTAACGAGTAGAACATTCGGTTCCCTGGTGAAGGTAAACGGGCAAGCTTGGATGACAAGCATGCCATTTCAGGAGGCCACAATCCTCCCGTCTATATATTGACAAAAATCAGCTCCTGGGGCAATCAGCCAGCTATATCCTTGGGACATCCAATCGAGCATCGGACCGTTGGATGTACCCATCTCAACATTCCAGAGTGACTGGTTCAAGTTTTGTCTAGATCGGACGACGATTGACCATTGACCCATCACTTCCCTTGTACCCTTACCTCGTAAAAATTGACGAACAGGGCCAGAAGATCCAGGTTTTATCTGTACAACTTCAAATCTCACCAAACTTGGTGTGATGAAAGTAAGTCTCACGTCAAGTGTCGACCAATTCCGAGCCCGTTTGATATTTTCGAGGACACTACGCTTCCCGAGATGGCCGATTCCATGATCAGGGACATCAAGACCCAATTTTCAAGATAAACACCGTTGATAATTCATTTCTAACCATATCGAAGTTTCCTGTAAAATTTTCGGTCAATCGAACTTCGTTTGGTCATCCGATCGCTTACGTCGCTCTAAATCAATCGAGAATCGGACGATCACGTTTCTCTATCTTCGGAGCATAATTTGGAAAAACGGATGCTGCCACGACGTCCAGAGCACCTCAAAGTCCTACGGATACCTCCCTGGACGTTCTTGGATCAAAGAACTGTATGCGAGCACGGTCAAGCCGGGGCTGCACCGCGCAAAGCGGTGCAAACCCTTCCATAGTTTAGGCGCCAATTTTGAGGCACCATATGACTGACTGCCATGTGTCCAAGCTTAGCCATTAAGGAAGCCTAAACTTAGCCATTAAGGAAGCCCCAAAGCTATAAATATGAGAAGCCATTTTCTCATTTTTCCACACCTCTGCCACCTCTGGCGCCTCTGCCACCCCTTTCTGCCTCGTGCTGAATATCTCGGGTCACTTCTAGACCAATCTGAGAATTCATTGGTCACCTCTGGGTGTTTAGGTTTGGGTGTTTAGCTTAAGCGGTAGTTTAGCGAGCAGGTTTGGATGTTTAGCTTAAGCGGTAGCTCTGCCGGGTTTCTTAGAAAAGAACCTCGGTAGTCAAAGTTGCGCCGAAGCTCTGCCGACGGGTGGAATCTCGAGATATAAATACTACGTGGAAGCTCTGCCGGTTTTTCTCCGAAAAGAACTATCGGTAGTCAGGGCATAGCGGTAGCTCCAGATCTTCCACTCCTGCCGTTACGCTGCCCGATTCGCGGCTCAAAGTCAACCAGTTTCTGCCAGAGGCTATAGCCAATTTTCCGGGCGATCTAAAACGTTCGATTCTCTACCCGGGGTTCGAACCGGGAGACTATAAGTGAATAAAATACCAATCGTTTGTTTACTTGCTTTCAGCATGTAGTAATCATATTTTGAACTGTACGGGCCCGACAACTACCCGGGCCAGCCTCGCGTCCAAACCGGAATACCCTCGAGTCTATCCATGTCAATCTCCCCAAAATTACCAAAATACCCTCGAGTCTATCGATGTCAAAATTACCAAAATACCCCATGTGTTACCCCCAGGGTAAGCTCATCTACCAAATTAACAAAATACCCTTGTGTTACCCCCAGGGCTAGCTCCATGTCAAAATTACCAAATTACCCTTCATGTACATCCAAAGTCAGTCCAGCCTACAGATTTGAACCTGGAACCACCCGGGGCCCGCCGACAGTTATCCGGACCCCCGAAACCAATTTCCATCAATTTATACCAAAAAACCCCTAGAACCTCGAAAACCTATTTTCGATATGAGAACCCTACTAGGGACGACCCGGGACACGCCCGGGACCATTTTTCAGTCCCGAGGCAGTAAAATTGAACTTTTTACTTAAAAGTCAACTGTGCTTACTTTTACCATCTAAAATTGTACCGGATACATCTCGGGGCTCGCCGTCGGCCCATAACCGGCCCGGACGAGATTTTTAAACTTTTTATTATAAAAACTATTTGTATCTTTTGTAATCACTTTCACTCTTCAAAATCGTACCAGATACATCCCGGGGCTCGGACGAGATTTTTATAACTTTTTACTATAAAAACTATCATATTTTTTATGATCACTTTTTCTATTCAAAACCATACCGGATACATCCTGGAGCCCGCTGTCGGCCCTTAACGGGGCCAGACGAGAATTTTACAACTTTCTCATACGAACGTGCAAACTGCGTTCCGAACTCATTTTCGCTCATGTAGCCACCTAAATAATATCCCGGGACCCTCGTTGACTGTGGGCACCCCAGGACGACCATTTTTCAATACTTTCCCCACTGAGTCGTGTAGCCATTTCTGACCCGTCTTCTCTCTCGGAACTTTCTGGAGATGTCCCGGAGTTCCCACACTATATGTATCCTTAGTTTTTATCACCGCTGAAGTCTGATGATGTCCTCCATGTACGATAGAAATGCCTCCATATTCCCCCTCGTGCAAATCCCCAGCAATTGTTATCTTCTCTAGAACTTCAGCTTTTTTCCGAACTACGCGAGACCTGATTTCTCCTGAGGCCAGAGAATACGTAGGCAGCCAAGTGACGACTCGGTCCCGAATAAAACCCTTTTACCAATCCTGAACCACATGATGACCTGATTCTCCTGAGACCGGAGATACGTAGACAACCCTGAGACCGGGCTAGGTCCAAATCTTATTTTTGTATATATTCCCCCTTCTTTTGTAAAAGTTTCATGCATTGAAATAAAATTCATTTTTAGACAGATTATCTATTTTCATTGTATGTATGTATGTTGTCACAAGTTTTCGTTTACTAGTGTTGAAAAAGTCTGTTCCGAGTGCCGAAAGGGCGGGGTAGGGTGCTCCGCCTTCCCTACACATAATGGTGAATTACCTAACCTTTTCTTTTCTAAAATCGCAGACCAAACAAAAACCAAGTCATTTCTATCAAACTAAATCGAGTCTCCAGATCCGAGGCATTTCTATGTAACAAAACCGGGTCTCCAAACCCGAGGCATTTTCACAAATAACTTTTTCGATGGTGACTTGGCACACCGAGAATTATGTCAAGTGGCGACTCTGGGTTATTTTCATAAATAACAAACATAGCTCAGTCACAGCTGTAAAACCCGTGCTTTTACAAAACCACATCGCTTTGAATATCACTTGGATCAATCGCATCGCACATTCATGCGGGCGGTCAAAATCCTGGGCGTGACCGCTAGGGACTTTGATAATTCCAGCTTTAAGACTTTTTCAAAACATGAGTAAATGAAAATTTGTGACTATTCTAACCTTTTCATTCGTATATCTATATTTTGTGTGTCTCTATTTTGCAAGGCATTGCGCCCCAATGGGCTGTATAACCCCAATGGGTTGTGGCGCGCTTTTGCCGAGGTAAATACTCCAATGGGTTTGCATATTATGTGGCATGACATCCTTCTATTCACACACTGAGCTCGCATGCTGCACTTCATACCCTCTCTTCTGAATCTCCATTCTTTTTTACAACTTTAAACTCGTGTCAGTCCTAGTAGGGGAAGCGGTAAGCAGGCATGCGGTGACAAGCCATTTGGCCTCGGTCGTACGTCAGCCGAGTCTTTCCCACTCGACCCACGTACCAAAGATGGCACTCGAGCGGCAGCCTTTACGGTCGACCGTGGGGAATCGGAGGTATATCGGGTTGGGAGCCTACTGAAACCGCCGATGGGATAAAAAACTCCGGCCAGTATAGGATTGCATCAGCCAAACCCTCATGATTCATGTAGTAGCCGTATCGGCCATACTTGTTTACTTTCTGTATTTAGGAACACAAACAGCAAGGATGTCGACATTTACTGCTTTCCATATACTGTTCATTCATTTAGGTAGGCATTCCGGCAAGAGTCTCAGTTACTTAAGCCATTTGCGTCCATGTGTGCGCCCTACCTAGAGTCGAGGCTATGTCAGGATCGTCTCATAGGAAACACGTCCCCGAGTCTCATACATTTCATTTTTGGGGTAGCACGCACGCTATTCCCCGTCCTCAGATCACATTGTATGTCTGTCTCCACGACTGATCATGGTTGTGGAGACCCCCCGTCATCTGAGGACCTATATCACACATTGTTGCATTACTGTTTAGGCTATGCCTGTCTTTAGCCTAGGGCATTCCTCTGTCCGGGCTCTGCCCCATTGTTATAGCAGACCCTCAGTCTGGGTCCATTCATCATCTTTAGTCTAGGGGCATTTCCCTCTTCGGGTTTTGCCTCGTTGTTTCATCGGACCCTCGGTCTGGGTCCATTCATCACCTTCAGTCTACGGGCATTCCCCTGTTCGGGTCTGCCCAGTTGTTGCGTCAGACCCTCACTTTGGGTCTAGTCAGTTTTTCAGCCTAGGGTCATTCCCCTCTCCGGGTTCTGCTCATTTGCCTCGGACCCTCGTGCGGTTTGCTTGTCTATACCAGTTTAGGGCATCCCTAATTCAGGGTTTGCCCCGGCACGTGACTTGTTTAAGTCACGTCGTCAGGCTATCCGTGTCTAGTCTTGCAGTCTAGTTTAGCCTCATAGTTCGCCCTTATCCGGGCACGAGTCAGCTTTTCAATACCATTATGCATAATGCCCATCTATCCGTTTATCGTTATATTCACAAATGGACAATGTGTTGTTGCTTTCCGTTTTACTTTTCCTCCTAGGAAAATTATCGGTTTACTGTTGACAGGAAAGATAATTATCCCAAGTTTCATTAAAAGTTTGATTATGGATTCGGATGCTGTTACACCGGGTGAATAGAATCTCCAACTGGGGGATGATCAGTATGCTACCAAGGTTGATATGGATCTTATGTGCGCTCACTTCGATCACCTTCTGGGAGTCTTCTAGAATATTGTTGATCAGTCTGACGGGGTTGCACCTGCTCCAGCTGTGGGGGCTCAACGCTCCGAAACTAGGGGCACAACTAACTACTCCGGCTGGGGCCGCTGCTGTTGCTGCTCCGGCACCACAAGTTCATGCTCACGATTCACCGGCACAAACAAATGTCGGGCCTCCACGTATCACATTCCCTCAGCCTTAGAACCTTCAGGCCGAAGGGATAGCTTCTATACCAACAATCGTGCCCTCGGCATCCGCTCATGATGTCGGGATGACCCAAAAACTCAACAGTCTAGAGGAATCTATAAAAATTCTACAGGGAACTAACAACACAGCTAGCACCGATATGGGTCAGTTATGCTTCTTCTTCGATTTGCAGTTCCCTTCGAAGTTCAAAATGCCAGACTTCTCCAAATTCAACGGGACTACGGATCCCTAAATTCATCTGAGGCTATATGCCGGTGCCCTCTATGGGTACGGGCAGAATGATGAACTGTGTATGCAGTTGTTCCAGCATAGTCTTACCGGGTTAGCGTTGTAGTGGTTTGCCCATCTAAACCTGAAGAGTATTCGTACTTGGTCAGAATTGTCAAATGCTTTCTTGACTCAATACCGCCATAACATGGATGTTGGGGTCACTCGGATGACTCTGAAAAATGAACACCAGAGAATCAACGAATCATTCAAAGAATACGCAGTCAGATGGAGGGATATGGCCTCCCAATTAGAAGTCCAGATGCCTGAGAGGGAGGCAGTCCAGACTTTCATCTCTACTCTGAGGGGATTATACTTTGACAAACTGTGCTCTCATGGGGAGCGAAACTTCTCCGATGTCATAGCTCAGGGGGAGATCATAGAGGCCGGTCTTAAATCTGGTAAACTTATAAATCCATATGTTCATGTCATGGGAGGCACGGCAGAGAGTAGCATATCATTCGTACAACCGATGGACCCGATGGTCCCTCAGCAACAAAACCAAACATGCAAAACTACTAAAACCTTTAGTATTCTGCCTACATCTAGAACTGAGGCATTTCAGCGCTTCCAACGTGAAGGAAAAGTAGCACCAGTGCCTGCTAGGCCTCCACTGAGAAAGCGGCCGACACGATACAATCCAGATGCCCGATGCCTACACCATTCGGGTGAAGAGGGGCACGATACTGAAATGTGTTAGGTTCTTCTTCATAGATTCCAAGATTTGATAGATGAAAATGAGGCTATCATGGGCATCATAGCCGACAATACTACATTGGATCTGGGGAGCATCAACATGATCAGCTGTGAGTACGAAGATGCTGATAGCCTTGTTAGTCTTCTTGGGAATCCACAGAAGCGAACATACACGTCAAAGGGTTGAACTTACACCCGTCTGACCATAACAAATACCAATGCTTCCGACTTCTTGAAAAGCATGGCCTGATTGAAGTGATACTGACCAGAAACCTTCGAGGCTCAGGGCCACCTGGACGTAACTCAAAAAAATATTGTCGGTACTACTCAAATGAATTGGGTCACCAGACCAAGACATGCAAACCTCTTCGTCGTGCAATTCAAGATTTGATTAACAACGGTAGAGTATGAGTTGACTATGGCTCGATACTCAAAGAGGGCCTTATCAGTACGGAGGGATACATTAGTCCGGCCAGAGAATTTGTAGAGGGGTATCCTCCTGTTGTGACAGTGAAAGAAGACACGGGAGACGCCAACATAGCTGGGATGATCGACCTGATGGATCCGCGAATCTTCATAGGGCCTCCCGAGATGGTGATACAATTTCGGAAGGACATTACATCCAAAGATGGGAGTAATGCCTTCATATGCACCACAGAAGGAGATATTGTTCCCTCTCGGTCTTTCCCCATCGAAATGTTCAGGACAAATCTTCATGGCCAGCGCCGCAATGCAAGTGCAATGATCACTCATGCCAAAGACTTGCGTCGTGATGGGAATGCAATGGTTGCTCGTGCTGAGGACCTACGCCGCAATGGGTATGCGATAGTCGCCCACGCTGATATTATGCAGACATGGCTGGATAAATTATCAGCTGTCCAGCCCCCACCCCAGGTCCACCCACGCAATCCAACTATACCGCTTGGTGATCTTATTGATTCATTTTCAAATACGGTTCAAGGTCGGTGCACCTTACCTTTGGGAGTGACAAATAGGACCCCCCCAACAAGCAAGAGGCCGCAGACCACCAAGGAGACTTACATCCCTTGCCATTTCTTATGCGGAAGCATTTCACACCCTTCACCAGCAGGGGAAGCTAGAGCAATCGCCAATGAGGCCCCCGATGGACAATCCGCCCAAGTGGTACAACCCTAACGCCATATGTATTTATCACTCTGGGGAAGCGGGGCATGACGTGGAGAATTACTATCCTCTCCGACATAAAATCCAGGATTAGCTTGATAGTGGAAGCGTCGAGATCACCATTGAGGACGTCGGTAGCTCTTCTGGTACTCGATAGAGGACTAGGACAAGTCACCTCTCCCCCTTTTTGTGTGCTCCTTGCATATCTAGCACAAAGTACTATTTTGCTTATACTTATGATAGATTTATGTTTTAGACTTATATGCTTTATGAATAAAATTGGAGAAAATTCCCCAAAACTATGTGTATGCTTCATTTTCCTCCTTGCAGAATTGCTTTCTCTTTCAAAAAAAATTAGGAACAATAGGCTTCCTAGTCCTGAATCTCTTGATATCATTGTTCTATAATCCTCTGAAAATGGCTTGAAATCCGAGTACGATCCAAGCAGGATATGACACGCCTCGTTAAGAAAGATCATTCACACGAGATATTCAAAAATCGAAACACGCGAGGTACATTTGACTTTGCATCAAACATTGAAGACATAAGGACGTGCTGCGTGCACCACCTAAGAAGATCCGGGTCACAACCATTCACAGCACGGGCATAGATCCGACCAATGTTGTCTCACCCGAGGCCTCTAAACGGTCATACCTTATCCTAATGGCCCTTAACCACTTCGCCGAACGGGTCAAGACAACAAGAGTATAAAAGCAACAAACCCAAGGCATGTAGACGATCGTACGAAAGATGACCAACACCCACAAGGATTAGCATGAGAAATTTTTCTTCAAGCCGACGGCGCATAGAATTATCGTCGGAACCACTACTGAAGCTACTCTTTATTCTTGAACACACGGCAAAGAGGCCATCTTCCCAACAAAAGATTGAAATCCCATCACCTTGAATGGGAGTAAAAATCGACGACTCTAAATGGATTCAGACCGTCACAATCAACTAACTCTATCTGAAAAGGGTAGCAGCAACCTACCACTCATAGAGTTACTAGAGAAGAATCAATAAGAAGACCAGGACCTGAATATTCACAGAGTAACATTTGGTCCTGAAGAAGAACCTCTCCATCGAAGACGAAACCCAAAGAGGAGTTCCCTGTCCCATTATAAACTTTGAATCTGTTAGCGCTACTTTGTGTAGTACTACTTCTATGTGAGCAAGAGAAATGGTCAAATTCGCACACAAGCATTTCACTAATATATTCATTGATTAGTCAACGACCAAGTCATAAGCATTTCACTGATATATCAATCGATAGCTCGACCAACCCTTCTCAAAGTTCTGCCTCAATCTTCGAGGACTTCGCGGGATAGTAATCCCTCAACTCCCTATGCTCTCGTGACAGCTCGCAGCTCTGCCATGACATATTCGATTCCCAAATCAACATATTGGTGCCCCGGATGGCTTACTAGACAAATTCTTCAAACACTCTTCAAGAACACGGATATACGACAACTATCCGTGAATGTTCAAGAATGGGCAATAGATTCACCACGAAGGAAGCGACTCTTCCTTATAACCAGCCATACTTTTTGCAGACGGAACCTTTGGATAGAAGGATTGTTCTGAAAGATTTGAGACACCACATCTCCCTATTTATAACTCAGGAAAGTCCCCACAAGATGGTTCAGGAGGGTCCTTCACAAGTCCGGTCAGCCGAAGGCCAAGAATGCACCTTTCCCGAAGACTTCCCGTCGATCGTCTTTTAAACAAATCTATCTATCATTCCTCAATCGAGAGAAGGTTAAGGATTTAATCATCCTCATGGGGTCGAAGTCGCAAAGGTACATTTCTTCTCTGACAATCAAAGCTATTAACATATTTCTATCTTCCCAGAGAGTAGACAAGTTTCTCATTCAGATTCAATGGAAGGGAGAGTCCTCCGACAAACATTCAACATTATTGAGATCTCAGCTCGAACAGTAGGCAGATCTCGGACTCACTTCGTACTGTAGAAGGGTCCACTTTTAACTTATTTTGAGATCTCAGCTCAAATGGTAGGCAGGTCTCAGACTCGCTTCGCACGGTAGAAGGGTCCGCATTAAACTTATTTTGAGATCTCAGCTCGAACGGTAGGCAGATCTCGGACTCGCTTCGCACGGTAGAAGGGTCCGTATTCAACATTTGGGATTTCAGCTCGAACGGTAGGCAAATCTCAGGACTCGCTACGGACGGTAGAAGGGTCCATGTTCAACATTATTGAGATTTTGGCTCGAACGGTAGGCAGATCTCGAACCTGCTTCGCATGGTAGAAGGGTCCACAATCGACAAACATTTAAGGATATTTTGGACTTGCTTTGCACGGTAGAAGGGTCCACAATCGACAAACATCTTAAGGTTATTTCAGACTAGCTTCGCATGGTAGAAGGGTCCACATTTCAAGTCATCTCTCGCGCTAGGAGATTCATTCAACTTACTTCAGGACTACGCTGAAGTAGCAAGCAGATCCCCAACTCATCGTCGAATGGTAGACAAACTATCCAAACATCAATCAATGTAAAATAGGTTTGATCCGCCCAATGGTACGCACGGTTCATTCCCCCTCTCTAATCTATGACTCGCATGTTTTCCACTTAAATAAAATGATGAATCCTTATTTTGTCCCAAGTGTGACAAAATCTAACCTTTCTTTAGAGCTTTGTTTGTTGCAGACAAGCTCCACCAAACAAAGAGGGGTAGCTGTTGACACCGGATTTTGCCCCACCCCTATTTTATCAAATTAAATCGATGACGTCGAATCATCGTAAATCAGAAGCAGCCTTATCGGGTAGAACATTCGGTTCCCAGTAAAGGTAAACGGGCAAGATTGGATGACAAGCGTGCCATTTCAGGAGGCCACGACCCTCCCTTCTATATATTGACAGAAATCAGCTCACAGAAGCTCGTTTCTAGGTCAATCAGCTACCTATATCCTTGGGACATCCAATCGAGCATCAGACCGTTGGATGAACCCATCTTAACATTCTAGAGTGATTGGTTCAAGTTTGTCAAGATCGGACGACGATTGACCGTTGAACCATCACTCCCTCTGTACCCTTACCCCGTAAAAACTGACGAACAGGGCCAGAAGATCCAGGTTTTTTCTGTATAACTTCAAATCTCACCAAAATTCATATTTAAGCTTGACGTGATGAAAGTAAGTCTCACATCAAGTATCGGGCAATTCTGAGCCCGTTTGATATTTTCAGGGACACCGCGCTTCCCGAGACGGTTGATTCTATGATCATGGACATCGAGACCTAATTTTCAAGATCAACACCATTGATAATTCATTTCTAACCATATCAAAGTTTCCTGTAAAATTTTCGGTCAATCGGACTTCGTTTGGTCATCCAATCGCTTACATCGCTCTAAATCAATCGAGAATCGGACGATCACGTTTTTCTATCTTTGGAGCATAATTTGGAAAAATGGACACTGCCACGACATCTAGAGCACCTCAAAGCCCTAGGGATACCTCCCTGGTTGTTCCTGGATCAAAGAACTGTATGCGAGCACGGTCGAGCCGGGGCTGCACCTCGCAAAGCGGCGCAAACCCCGTTGGCTTCCATAGTTTAGGCGCTAATTTTGGGGCAGCATATGGCTCGCTGCCATGTGTCGAAGATTAGCCATTAAGGAAGCCCAAACTTAGCCATTAAGAAAGCCCGAAAGCTATAAATATGAGAAGCCATATTCTCATTTTTCCACACCTCTGCCACCTCTTCCACCCCTCTCTGCCTCGTGCTGAACTTCTCGGGTCACTTCTAGACCAATCTGAGAATTCGTTGGTCGCCTCTGGGCCAGTTAGCGAGCAGGTTTGGGTGTTTAGCTTAGGCGGTAGCTCTGGCGGGTTTCTTAGAAAAGTACCTCGATAGTTAGAGTTGCCCCGAAGCTCTGCCGGATTCCCCAGGTGGAATCTCTGGATATAAATACTACACGGAAGCTCTGCCGATTTTTCTCTGAGAAAAACTACTGGTAGTCAGGGCTTAGCGGTAGCTCTATCCGAGTCCCAACTCCAGATCTTCCAGTCCTGCCGTTACGCTGCCCGATTCCCGGCTCAAAATTAACCAGTTTCTGCCGGAGGCTATAACCGATTTTTCGGGTGATCTAAAACGTCTGATTCTCTACCCGGGGTTCGAACCGGGAGACTTTAAGTGAATTAAAATATCAATTGTTTGAATACTTGCTTTCAGCATGTAGTAATCATAATTTGAACTGTACGGGCCCGACAACTACCCGGGTTAGCCTCGCGTCCAAACCGGACGTTGTTATACTGCATATTCATATTCAATCAGTCTAGATATCCATGAAATATATCTAAGAATAAACGTACATTATCGCTGTGCACCGCATCAGTCTCGTTAGGGTTTTGCTGCTAGGAATACCAAAAGACTGTCACAATGGCGTACGCACCAAAAGGGTTTGGTACTTTAAACGGGTCCATTACGAGGCTCTACCATCACCTTTGGTCTTTTCTATATCTTCTGAGATCGCTATAACCTTGACCTGACTAGCCGTCCGGGCAATCGTACAAAACATACAAAAATAAAACATCGGGATTAAGTCTCGGGAATAGTCTCATTTCAATTACAGCTGTTCATGTGCCCCTACCGCAAATCTGCCTTAGGGCACCAAGTTATGCTGTCCGTGAACTCCGAGAAGCCGAACCATTTTTACTAATCATACCATTTACACTGTATTTTGTGTGCATTTTTAGATAATGTCCAACATGCCAAGGAATTGTAGGGTCCGTCTCTAGTCTATCCTAAGGTTACCTCCATGTCAAAATCACCAAAATACCCCTGTGTTACCCCCAGGGTCAGCTTGTAACAACCCGAATTTTTGAAGTAATTTTTTTTTTCTTTTTATTTGATTCAATTGTTTTCTTTTAATATTTTGAAAACCTATTTAAGTATTATTTTAGACCCTAGTGTTGTATACTTGTATCTATACATACATTACTATTTTTATCCTATTACAAAATCTCCCACACTCACATTTTATCTAGTCAAAATTAGAACCACACCAATTTTGACCAATTTTGACTTTCCAATAATTAGAGAGAGGGAGAGAGGAAGTTACCTAGGAAGCTTCCTAATTTTGCATGTGTTGATATATACATACATGTGTATATTCACTTAGTACCCAAAATCCCTAGATTTTGATTCACCAAATCTACCCATTAATTAGGCTAGATTTCTAAGAATCTCCCTAGGATTCACTAGATCTTCCTAAACTAATTAAGCTTGTACCTATTAGGAAGGAGGAAGGGAACTTCCTTATTACTTAGTCACCAAGAATAGATACACTATATCTACATGCATACACATACTATTGTACACAAGGAATTCCATAGATTTTCTCTAGGATTCCCTCATTTAAAACCTAGATTGTGCCTAGATTTAGTAGGATTTTGTGGAGAGAGATGAGGAAATTACCTAACACCTTCCTTTCCATATATACCAAAAATCTCTAAATTTTGACTAACTTTCCATGTAAGGAAACTTTCCACTTATGGTATATCTATCCATTTATTGTATTGTTCCTCTCAGGGAGACACAATCTACCCACTCACGCACCTAGATTTCCTAGCTATTAGCTTCCTACCAATTATTAGTACAATTTGTTCCGGAAACCTACGTAGTCGCGTATAACTTGCACTGCGAAATATGACTAGGTGAATTCCCCTTGCATTATTGATGACGCACTTATTAATAGCATGACACGCCTAATAAGTAGCATGACGCACCTATAGATTTGATGACACGCCTATAGATATGGTAGCCTCATAGCCTTCATCGCTCCGCAGTACAATTTACTCCGGTAATGTAGCTAGTCGCGTAAAAACTGCACAGAACGGTTACGTTGTCACATTAATTCCCCTTGCATTATTGGCATAGCATGACGCGCCTATAGATTTGATGACATGCCTATAGATATGGTAGTCCCGTAGCCTTTATAGCTCCGCGTACAAATTAGTCCGGAAACTAGCCAATCGCGAAAAGATTACACCGGAAAGACCCGTAGTCACTCTTGCATTATTTGACTAGCCATTATTGACCTAAGGAGAATTTATTCTCTCATTTATTACGCGTCATAAGATAAGATTGCGTCATAAGATAAGATCTTAGCCTTAATAGCCTCATGTTCCTTTGCAGTGCAAACTAGTACCGGAAATGTAGTTAGTCGCGTATTTCTACACTGTGGAAAGTGACTAGATGAATTTCCCCTTGAATTATTGTACTTAAAGCTATAGAACAATAGCCTTGTGCCTATTTTTACCTGAGGATATTGTTCCCCAAAATCCCACCAAAATCCTAGACTTAAAATTCCTCCATTAAATGGAGGAAATTGCTTGGCAATTTCCCATGGGGGGGCCGGCCATATGAGAGGGGGAGAGAGCTCACTCCTTTGCCGATAAATAGAGAGCAATTCCTTCACAAAAGCTCACACCTTCACTCTTCTCACTCTCATATTTCTTGTAGTAGTTTTCCAAATAGTTTTAGTAGTAAAAAGCTCTCTAGTTCTTCAAGTTCTTGAGTGTTCTTCAAGAAACTCAATGAAACTTGACCTCCACCACCACTCTCCACCTTCCAAAGCCGCCCTTAGATCTTAGTTTAGTAGTTCCAGCATACCCTCTAGCGTTTCTAAGAAAGTTTACTTTCTTTTCGACGCCGTTACTCCGCCCGTCCACCATTAGCTTTGTCTTCTTCCGTTTGAAACTGGAATACGGTAATTATCTTTATCTAAGTTTCTACTAGTTCTTAGAGCAACTTTAATTTTTTAGTAATGTTATAATGCCCGGTTTAAAAATAAAAGTTAGTAGTTTTACGGTTTCAAAAAAGAACACTGTTATGATTTTAAAATACTTTTTCGAACTTATGCAGTCGTTATAATGCCCGAATGGAAAATGATATTTCAAATTTACGCAGTTATAATGTCCGATTGGTTTTTGGAAAAATACGCGAACGGTTGCATTTTTTTAAATGTGAAATTATTGACAAATGAGAATTTTCTGAAAAAGACTCCATGGAATATTTTTGGGAAATGAGGAAAATATTTTATGACTAACTTGAGACTATGGAATGACCCAAGGCTAACACCCTTGAAAGTCTGTCTAGAATGAGGATGAGTGCTATTAACTGGATATTCCGACCCCCTCTGCCTGGGACTTTCCTGGTTATTCTATTGTCGAGAGAAGGTCGCTATAAGAGAAATGATATTTTGAGAGACATATTTTTCGAGGAAATATTGAATTACGGAGAAACACGTTTTACGAGAAAATGCTAATTTTAAGTGACACATTTTATGAGGAAATACTGAATTTTAGTAAAATACATTTTACAAGGAAACACTGATTTTTGAAACATGATTTACGAGAAAGTTGCATATTTACGAAAAGTGTTTTTGAGACACGTTGCATATTCACGACACGATACGAGATTTACCGGACACGATTTTCAAAATGAATAGTAACATGAGAAAATGAGATGAGAATGAAAATGAGATGATAGTGGAAATGATTTTTGGAAAGAATGGAAATGAATATGGAAGTATACCTTTAACGCCGCCCTTCACGCTGTTGAATACCGGTGATGTGGCTAAGGAATACGGTAGTGCAGCTTGAAGCACTGTCCTAAGTTCGCGGAGATAACTTGGTAGTCCTTGGTGCAGAGTGTGTACAACACATAGTGAAAGGTCCTTGTATCATGCTGTTGAATACCGGTGATACAAGGGGTTGCCGGAACTATGTTCGTGTGAGTCGCGGAGTGACGGACCTTGTATCATGCTGTTGAATACCGGTGATACGAGACAACCGGGACTTCGAGCGGAAAGGTTGGTTACCGTCAGTTGAAATGAGACGTAATCGGGCCAATAACTTTTGAGTGATGGGAGATGATGGAAATGATTGGGATGACTGTTATGATCGAAAAGATGAAATTTGAAGAAGAATGCTTATGATGAAAAATGAGAAATGTTAAGAAACACCGATTACCACCATGCTTATGCTTACGATGTTGCTTTGCGACTCTGACGTATTATGCCAGACTATAGAGATGAACAGGAGGAGTACTACAACTTGGGAGCTTATGGAGCTGGACAGGACACCGCCGGGGCTGACGGCAGTGCAAACAAGTGGAGAAACCCTAGTTGAACCTGTTTCGAATAAATGTAACAGCAAGGAGAATTATGTAATTTCCAAAGTGGAAACTTGTTGATAGACTTATTTATTATTTCTATTATAAATATAACGTTCCAAAAATTAGGGGCGTTACACAGCTCCTCCACCAAACTACCAAAATACTCATGTGTTGCCCATAGGGCCAGCTCCATGTAAAAAATACCAAATTACCCTTCCAGTACATCCAGAGTCAGTCCAGCCTACGGATTTGACCCGGGAACCACCCAGGGCCCGCCGACAGTTATTCAGAACCCCGAAACCAATTTTCATCAATTTTTACCAAAATACCCTTGGAACCTTAAAAACCTATTTTCGGTATGAGAACCTGTGGACGTCGAGAAACCGGCCCACGCTTTTGGTTTTGAAAATGAGGCGAAGTAAGGGATAAAAAAAGAAAATTTACAGTCGCCACCCGGGGTTTAATTTTTTGGAAAATGTTAGGTACCCGAGGAACCGTTTAGAAAAAATAATATGACTCTTGTGCCGTCGAAAAAGGGTTTGGTGTGCGAAAAATAGAGATTTTGGGTTCGGGAGCCAGGTTACCCGCGGGGAAAGTTTTCTTTGAAAAATGCACCCCGCGGTGCCAGGAATTTTCCGGTCTCTACTAAATATTTGTGGGATTTTTCTGAAAAGATTTTATGAGAAACTTTATTCACATAAACAGTTTATAAATAAAACGGGAGGAAATAATATGTTAAAAAAACAAATAAATCACATAATGGACGAATTGATATCGAATGACATGAAATAAATAAGTAAAGGGATGTAAATGCAGGAAATAGAAGTGGATGTAAATCCCACTGGTTATTTAAGAAAACAGAGCATCGGGTTTCAAAAAACAGAGCATTAAAAATGTATTTCCACTAGTGCCGTACGGTATACAAAACCACACCGCACGGTGTCACCTTGATGCCGTACGGTGTCACTGTTCGTTGCGTTTTCAAAAATTTTAATGAGCGTCAGAATGGAACTTAGGCTTGGTTTTTGGCATGAAAATCATAATTTTTGACACTTTCAAAGAATTTGGAAGAGGATTTTGATAAAAAGGAATGTGTCTCCTTTGAAATTAAATCGGATGATCATAGATTAATCACCCGAATATATTTCGGAGATTTTTCGATAGTAAGGAAATTACCACTTTCATTGAATACAGTAGACTTCCAAACTTGGGGAGAGTATTGAAGACTCATCCAAGCCAGGAATTCTCCCCTCACATGGCCAAATTCATGGATTTTGACCAAAGAAATGTCGGTTTATACCTTCAGGATGTTTCTCTTAGATCGAACGCTCGGATAAGCTTCTAGATTTGAAGGTTTCAAGTATGGTTGTTTGAGTGAGATTTTGGAATGTCAACCTTGAGAGTAAACGGGTTTTACGAGTGAGATGGCTTTTGTCTTCAAAATTTTTTCGGTCCTGAGCCCGTTGATAGAGGTCGACTTATATAGGCAACGAGGTTGGTTGCCTTCTCACTTTAAACGGGCTGCTCACGGCAAGAAGTCGAGCTACGGGGTAGCTCTTTGCTTGGTACGAAATCGAGATTCGGTCTGAGCTACTGGGCAGAGATGATTGCTTCCAGGATTCGTGGTAAAAGGTATGATGTTGTACGGCATATGCATATGTACCATACGGTGTAGCATACACCGCACGGTGCAAAGAATTTTCTAGGCCGTACGGTTTGATGAAGGAGGCCATACGGTTGATGTAGATTTTTAGGGATTTCGACTTTTTTTTGGTTTGTTTGACCCAAGGGACCGCTCCAAGGTATATTCTGTGTTCTTTCATCATCGGGGATGCACAAGTCATCGAAATTGGGGTGTCTACAGAACCCTACCGGGGACAACCTGGGACCCGCCCAGGACCAATTTTCAACCCCAGGCAGCAAAATTCAACTTTTTACAAAAAAGTCAACTAAGTCAACTGTGCTTACTTTTACCATCTAAAATCGTACCAGATACATCTCGGGGCCCGCCGTCTGCTCTTAATGGGTCTGGACGAGATTTTTATAACTTTTTATTATAAAAACTATTATATCTTTTGTAATCACTTTCACTCTTCAAAATTGTATCGGATACATCCCGGGGTCCGCCTTCGGCCCTTAACGGGCCCGGATGAGATTTTTGAACTTTTTACTATAAAAACTATCATATTTATTATGATCACTTTTGCTATTCAAAACCATACCGGATACATCTCGGGGCCCGCCGTCGGCCCCTAACGGGTCCGGATGAGAATTTTACAACTTTTCATACGGACGTGCAAACTGTGTTCCGAACACATTTTCGGCCATGTAGCCATCTAAATAATATCCCGGGACCCCCGTTGACTGTCGGTAGCCCCTGGATGACCATTTTTCAATACTTTCTCCATTGAGTCGTGTAGTCATTTCAGACCCGTCTCCTGTCTCGGAACTTTTCGGAGATGTCCCGGAGGTCCCGCACTATATGTATCCTCAGTTTTTGTCACTGCCGGAGGCTGATGATGTCCTCCGTGTACGGTTGAAATGCCTCCATATTCCCGTTGGTGCAAATCCCTAGTGATTGTTAACTTCTATAGAACTACGCGAGACCTGATTTCTGCTGAGGTCGGAGAATACGTAGGCATCCAAGTGATGGCTCGGTCCCAAATAAAACCATTTTACCAATCCTGAACTACGTGATGACCTGATTCTCCTGAGACCGGAGATACGTAGGCAGCCCTGAGACTGGGCTCGGTCCAAATCTTATTTTTGTATATGTTCTCCCTTTTTTTGTAAAAGTCTCATGCATTGTAATAAAATTCATTTTCAGACAGACTATCTCTTTTCATTGTATGTATGTATGTATGTTGTCACAAGTTTTCGTTTACTCATGTTGAAAGAGTCTGTTCTGAGTGCCGAAAGGGCGAGGTAGGGTGCTCCGGCTTCCCTACACGTATCGGTGAATTACCGAACCTTTTCTTTTCTAAAATCGCAGATCAAACAAAATCGGGTCTCCAGATCCGTGACATTTTCTATCTAACAAAATCGGGTCTCCGAACCCGAGGCATTTTCACAAATAACTTTTTCGATGGTGACTTGGCACACCGAGAATTATGTCAAGTGGCGACTCTTAGTTATTTTCATAAATAACAAACATGGCTCAGTCACAGCTGTAAAACCCATGCTTTTACAAAACCACGTCGCTTTGAATATCACTTGGATCAATCGCATCACACATTCATGAGGGCGGTCGAAATCTCGGGCGCGACAGGCGTGGAGTTTAACAACCAGGCTATCGTAAACTGGCTATAATTTTCTATAGGTTTAGGATTTGATCTCGAGACCACCACCATTGAAAAGAAGACTTTTGGTACATCAATAAAAATATAAAAAAATTCCCTATTCGGAGTCCGGATGACTAAAGATGTGCTTGTCCAAAGTTACACAAAAAGGAAATCCAAAGTTGCAGTTTCAGCAGGTACACCAACTTCAAATCAAAAACTGCTATTGCCTAGAAGAAATTAAGGCACGACTCATACATACTTTCAAAGGTATGCGAGTCTAGTTTCAGAATTAAAAGGCAGATCATAATTTCAAGATTCCTAGACAAAAATATAGTCGTTTCCGTAATATGCGACAATGTTGTCAGCACTGCGAATTTCATTACCACAGTTTGATCAAATATTTTTCATATTTTCTATACTTCAAATTAAATTCTAAAAATTTACTACAGTATAGAAGATATGTATGGGTAGCTACAGTAAAATGTTCATAAATTTAAGGGTTCTGGAAAAGTATCTAAAAATTCGGCCAAAACAGGGGCAGATTCAAGTTCCAACTCAAACATGTACTTAGAGCTACCTCAAAATCACAAATTTGAGGTTGCAACCCAAAAATTTGTTTCACAAAGAACTAAATACACTTAGGGAGTGCGAGATTAACCATCTAATTCAAGGGTACATGATCAAATTAAGATTACAAGCCATCCATACTAAAAAAACACTTAGAGAACAAGAAGAAACCCCTACCTCAAGCACTTCTAAATCTCCTCCAAGTCTTGAGCTCAAAACCCTAGTTCTCACACCTTGAATTCTACCAAAATCAGCCCTTCCAACCAATTACCCGCAAAACCGAGCTTCAAAAGGTGAGAACACGTAGTAAAGAGTGTAGATCTACAAGGGTTTCATGTATGTGAGGTGGATTTTGGGTGTGTGTTTGAGAAATCAAGAGAGAGGGAGGGAGAGAGAGAAGGCAGGCAAGGGTTAGGGAGACGGAGAAAGTGATTTTCTCTCTCTTCCTCTTCCTATTATAGCCAAGTTTAAAAAATTACACCATACACTCCTCTAGTCACTTCTTTATTGTTATCTTGCCCAATGTCACATAATATAATGCATTAACCCACTCCCCTACTTAAAAAATGTAATTTCATTAATTCCCCGACTTTTATTTGAAAAAGTTTTACACCAGTTTTCGGGTCTTTACATTACTGACTGATCGTTTAAAGCTGTTGTATCCGGAGAGGAAAATGCCGATCAAAACCTCAAACACCCGTGATGAGGCGACGGATTTGTTTTAAGGAAACCGCACCAAACACGGTTTGTTATTTTTATTTCGTTACAATTTCTGTAATTTAGTGTACTAATTGTTAATTTCCAGAAATTATAAATTCGACTACTGTTTTTTTGTATTTTTCTTTCTACAATCTTAAAGCAAATTCGTATTTGGAAATCAGTGTTGGATTTTATAAACTTAGCGGTTTGGGTTTTATAAAACAGTATAACACGTATAACAGTGCATGAAGGGAGCATGAGGCCAAGCCTATTGGAAGTCACAATAGCCTTTTGATCATAACACGCCCAACTCTACCTTAACCCACATCAACGAGGGAATTAACTCTCTTTCTCTCTGTAAGAGTTGAACCCATTACCTTATCGCACATAAGTGCAACTATACAACCGTTGACTAAATATGTCGATGTACAATGCATTTTTCCTCTCTTTTATTTTTATTTTTATATTTTGTGATTGTACAATTAAGTCCACAAAACGTAATGAACTACTTTGAAGCCACACGATAACTATTCTTGGAGTAAATTTTTTAAATCATCCATGTTTTTATCTTGAGTTTCGATTTCGTCCTTATAGTTTCAATAATTTATGATTCCCTCTTTGTTTTCAATTTATATGGATTTGGTCAAATCGAAAATGGCTGTTAATAAAAGAGATGCAATTTTTTTCGAAATCGTCCTTGTAGTTTAATTATCTCGTGTCTCAATTTTGTCCATGTACTGTCCAATAAAACTTTCGGAATGCTTTTATGGCACAAAAATTCACGTTTATTACTTTTGAGTTATTTATTTTTTTGGATTATTACGTCTCGATCAGAGGAAAAAAAACGAATGAAAACTAAAAAAATTTCAATAAAGACCAAATTGATACGAAAAGTCTACATGTTTTGAATTATTATTGTCAATAGTGAACATTTTTAAGGTTTTGATCATAATTTTTAATTTTTTAAATTTCTCTCTTTGAGACAAACCAATGATCTATAAAATAAATGCAAAACTAGAAATTGTAAAATGAATGAGAATAATGTCAAAAAAAAATCCGAAAGTAAAATTCAAAACTAGAAATTTTAAAATGACTGGAATAAATCAAAAAATAATCCCAAAGTACGGTAAGGGATGAGCTGGAGATTAATTAGTGAACTGGGATTGTATTCTGTTAATTTTTATTGGTAATAGTTGAACTTAGAGTTAGGATTAGTTTTAAATGGTTTTTGTATGCACTTGATTATGGACAATGCATGGAATAGTAACTGCATACATTTAATGGTTATGGCTTTGATTTGATTAACGGGAATTTAGGGGTGTTTTAGCTTAAAAATTATTTTGGATTATTTTTGTCAAGTACAAAAATATTTCAAAATAGACAGACTATTTTATTAAATTTTTTAGTTCGGTGCCTTGAAAAATGACATATTAGTATTATATAGCTATGCAACTTTGTTGCAAAAGTAGCTGTCAACATCATGAATATATTGGTGCATGTAATATGCATGGGACTTGGACTTAGGGTAACTTGTGATTTTGGAAATCAATAGCGCACATGCAACAAATGTCAAAAGTAAAATTAACGACAATACGATATTATATATATACACTTTTTATTCGGCTCATCAAAGTTTTAATCCAATATCGAAATGTGATCCTCTAAAATTAGGTCTAATTATATGGTCATGTCCGATCAAGCAAACATGCTCATAATATTTATTTAGATAGTTAAGTGTCATGAAAATGAAATTAGTGAAACAAATTCATTAAAGTTGTGATCTACTTCCCACTAACTGCATGGGCTATTTTGGTTATGCTAACTTGTTAACTTATTTGTTTATCTCGTCCTTGAATTAGAAATAAAATAAAAGGCAAACAAATAACATTGAGGATAGTATTTTTGCACTCTCAACAAATCCAACCAGGGCAAGACACGTTACCAAACCAGGGACATTTTGGAGACACCATGGCAAAAATCGCTTGACACTACAGTAGAAAGTTCAATTCTCTTATATAGCGGCTGTTGGATTTTTGCACTCTCTTTTTCCCATTTACACTTTTCTTCTGTCTTCATTCACGTACGTGAAGTTATACCACTATTACGTTATCGATCTATTTTTTCACACATGACACACAAAATTGACATGAATGAAAATAAAAACATTAGTGCAAATGATGAACGAAGAGTAGGAAAGCTACTTCTCGTGAACCTAGGGGCTCTGCTGAGCGCAACGCTCGGCAGGTCCTGCTGAGCACATCTCAGCCGTCCAAACATGTTTTGGACAGTTCAGATTTGGGTGAGGTTAAAATACTCAAAACACCCTTCGGCACCCATCAAATTTGGACCGTCCAAAACACCTTTGGATGGCCGAGATGTGCTCAACAGGGCCTGCCAAGCATTGCGCTTAGTAGAGACGTCCCTCAATTCCGTGAAATAGTACCATCTAGGATTGATTTTGACATGGCGTTTGGACATTTTTGGGGATAAAACTTTGTGGTTACATATTATTTGGGAGAAAATAATTCCATTAATTTGCAAATGATTTTCACGTGGTGTATTGTTGGTTAGTGTTTGTTGTGTTAGAGGGGAGGGGTATTTTTGAGTGTTAATTGGACAATGAAGTGGACCAGCAACAGTTCTACTGGTACGGAACAACGAGAAACACATTTTTATACTATAAGTAACTAAAAATGATACTCCAATTTCTTGTTCCACTTTGCATTATCTTCAACCCTTGCCCAGTTGCCCTGATCGAACTTGTCTGTTTTGGTATGTTGACTTAAAGGGAATTCTTGGAGCTAATTTTCAATTGCAGTTTCAGCAATATTCTCATTGGTCACTAATGATAGGGGACAGCATAATAATGTGTCGGACTTGGTAATAGTAATATAACAGGAATGACCCACATTCCTGGACTCTTGACATTTGAGATATTGTAAAAAACAGAACTTCATTTCATTGATGATGTCAAGAGATACACACAACTAAATGTAGCACCATAAGTTTTTTTTTTTGAAGAAATAGCACCATAAGTTGGGTCCATAGGTATTTCAAGTACCGCTCCGTGCGGGCCCCCGATGATGAAAGCGATACCCAAACGCTTTGGGAAAGTTCACGTGAATCTCATAATTTTTGTAAGGATTTGGCAGCCAAGACCCAAAACCTCCCTGACTCAGTTGAATTACTGTCCGGCACTCAAATTCTTCGGCTGGCACATCCATTCACAAACCGCCAAAAACCCGGTCTTCTGATCGAAGTCCACTATTCGTAGTCAGATGCATCCACCGGCTGGCATATCCTTTGGCCGGCCGGCAAATCAGCTTATTCCATAAGCTTTCGTTACAGAGACCGATCGGGACTCAAATTCTTCCCGGTGATCGGATAACCGTGTGTTTGCTTAACAATTAAGTTGCAGACTCTATGAGATAGAGTCCAATGTGTTGCAAAACGTCCCAATTCGTCTCATGATCGATCGGATTCGGACTCTCCCGTGCTATGCCCTATCTATAGGCGTCGTTACTCTTCAAAATCAACACACAATTTGTCACCCCCACAACCCGAAACTCTGTGCAAAATACTCCTCACATCCCACTCTTCAAAAACCCTTTAACTCTACAAGGCCGAATCAATCTAGTTGAAAACCCCCAAATCCGAGCAAAGGTTTTGAGGTTCCACGGACAATCCACAAGGAAGTAAGGCAAAATCAAGCAATTCAGTTGCTGAGGGAGTGATATACGAAGGTTACAACACCTTCTGAGTTGGTAAATTCTTAAACCTTTCAATTATTGTGCTTAATTCTAGCTTTTCGGTTTCCGTTTCATAAAGTTTCTGGGCGTCGGGAAGAACACCGGCCGATTAATCGATGTGCCGGTCGGCACATTAGAGAGCCTAGTCTGTCAGCCGCCAAATCAATTGGACGACCGACTGATTAATTGCTGGTACAGTGGCTTTTGTGTGCGTGCGACATCTTACCCCTATTCCCCTGTCCCCGTGTGTGCTTGTTTTACTGCTTTCATCACTTACACTTGTTAAAGGGTATAAAAACGAGTTGAATTCAAAAGTCCTCTAATGTGTTGAAACCATTTTATGTCAAACAAGTACAGACTGGTCTTTGTGACTAGACGGAAAGGGGTGCCTAACACCTTCCCCTCACCGTACCCGTGTTTCCCGAACTGTGAATCTCTGGTAAAGGGCTTTTTCTTGGTTTAGCCTAAACCAAGTGGCGACTCTAAAAACATTCAAAGGTGTGCTGCAACGGGCACCTAAGCGCCTAACAGCCATCCTGTGTAGTGATAGCGAAACCGCCCCTCGCGGGCGCAAACCAATTTTGGGGGTCTACACTAAAGAGTAGGAAGCATTTCATGATTCAAAATAAAGGATTAATAGCATCCACAGTGGGCTCCCTAAATTTGGCTCATAAATGACTCCTATAGTAGACACATAAGCAAAGTGGAATCCAATTATATGTGATAAGGATTTACTAATTTAGGAGTGTGAGAGTACTCCGATGACTTTCTACAATTGGCTCCCAGACTATGTTCTAAAGATTATTAAAGCACACAAAAATGTAAGTGGGTCCTCCATTCCCCCCTCCCCACTTTCCTTCTCTCTTTCTCTCTCTTTTCTTCACTTTTAACTAGGAGCCATGCTAATGAGCCATCCTTAGGAGCTAGGAGCTTCTATGAGGGCAAATGTGTTACTAAAAATTAGGAGTCTCACCCAGGAGCTATTTTAGGAGCCCATTGTGGATGCCCTAATGAGTCTTGATTCTCCTCCTATCTTTGATGCCTGTCAATGGACCGGATTCAATCCGGATTCGATTTGAAAAAATCCGATCTGATTCCAGTAACACTAATCTGAAAATTTGAATCTGATAATCCAGATCCTTTATCCTTACTGCTTTCAAGGAACTTGATGCAATCCCCCAAGATCTTGATAGGTGCTTCCTTGCTTTTCTCTTTCTCTTCCTCCCACTAATTTGTGAAGAATATTTGCAGACCCATATATATCTTTCCTGTTTCATCCTCTCATGTTTCTAGGAAGCCATAGAATGGGAAATCTTCACCTTCCTTGACAAAAAAAAAACCGTTAATGATTTTTGGTATAACTAGCCTCTTTTCATAATATGCTCTCCTTTTTTTCCTCACTTTGGCTTTGTCGGCTGCCTCCTTCTTCTTTTCCTCATAATTAGCAAATGTGGGTTTGGAGCCAAGGCCAAAGCCGTACTGGTTATCTGAGAACTCAATCATTTTGGGGGATGCCTTGCATCTTTCCCCTCAAGCCTGTTCCAGGGAAGTAGTCCCGATTTTGCATTATTCGGATGGTAACGGTGTTTAAGTACGGGTCGTGCCTGGCCATTAGGGTTTGTACCTTAGTGGCATCTTTGAGGTTGAACCCCATGATGAAGGCTTCTTCTGTTCCTGCCTCAGTTTCCAACATTGGAGTGTCATCCTCAAAATGTGGAATGCTCGAATCGCCGGGGATAGTCACCTAACCGTCGATTATGAGTTTAAGCTTTTGATGGAGCGATGATGGGCCGGCGCCAGTATGGTGTATCCATGGCCTTCCCAGTAAGAAGTTGAATGTTATCGGTATGTCCATGACATAGAACTCCACTTCCTCTTTGAAGGTCCCTGCTTTGATTGTAAGGGTCACACATCCTGCTACATTCCTTTTGGAATAGTCATACCCCCTCACTCCTTGGTTAGATGGTTGGATGTCGAATGCTTTTAACCTTAACTCGGTGGTTGTGCGCCGAGGACAGATGTTCAACACAGAGCCATTGTCCATGAGTATTGCGGGGACCCATTTCTGGAGGCATTATCGACCAGCTAATCTAGGGGCACATCCTCCCACTTCTAGTAAGGTTGTCCACATCTTCATCTTCCCAAGGGTTCGCAGACATAATTTTGCATATTTCGTCAAGGGCTTCACAGGCCTCACTCCACCAATCCTCTTCAATAACAAGGACATCAGCCTCCTTTTTTTAACTTTTCTCTTAATTCGTGCCACTGATGGTGCTTTTATTGGCTGTGTAGCAATGACAACTTTGGCGCTGTGAGGTCAACATCCCTCCATAGCTGCTTCGCCACTTTTTCCTTGTTTTGAGGCATTGCCACCTCTTGCTCATGTTGGTGTGGGTTAACCTGACACGACTATCAATGCATGGTAATTCTTCCACTCTTTCCTCTTTCTTGCTCCTTCATCTACAACTCGCCGTCCTTGACAAAAGGGAGGTTTTGGTTCCATAGGGTTCTTCCCATCTTTTAATGTTGCTTTCTTCTTCTTCTTCATCCTCGGTTGATAGTTCCCAATCTGTGACTATAGTAGTGAAAGGTGTCTGTTAAGGACATATAGAGGGAAACAAAATTTCGATAAGGGCGAAATGAGTCAAAGTTTTTAGTGGAGGAAGGGGTGTTTTGGAAACGGTCTTATGGGGATATTGCATTTGTGGAGCTTAGGGTGTTGGTGGAAGTATTTCGTTTAGGGTAGGTTTTCTTGGAGGATTCTCCCATGTCGGGGAGGCCCAAATTAGGACCATCCTCAACTTAGAGTCTAATGGCTCGGAGATGCTTGAAGGTCGGGTTGGCTTGTGGGTACAGATTCTTGATGTGTTGTGGTTGGAGGTTCTTGACAACTATCCTGACTTGATCCTCCTTTAGTGGGCGAGTTTTCAACTTTTTCTCCCTCCATCTTGCTAAGAATGTGACAAAGTTCTCTTTTTGTTCTTGCATTCTCATCTCCAAGTTGCAAGTAGTGAGATCAACTTGGACATTATAAGAATATTGGACTATGCAAGCGTAGCTATTCCTTTCGATATTTGAGTGTAGAGAAATCTTGGCCAACGAACCAATCAAGGGCATCTCCAGTAAGAGTCCTTTGAAATAGTTGAGCAATTAGTTCATCTCTCAACTTCATCAGTTTCGTTGTGTTAATGCGTTTAGCATTACCAGTTCCGTGGAACTCTTTGATGAGGCATCTTGAACTTCTTGGGGAGCTTAGCTTGTGCTAGGACAAATTTGATGTCTTTAACTTGTTGGGTTAGATCAAGTTCAGCCTCTTCAATTTGAGCTTTCTCATGCTCTTTCAACATGGTTTCTTTCCTCAGCTGTTGAGGTTATAGACCTTACTTCCGGGGTTTTCTCCTACCACTCAATCAATAAGTGTTTTTCACTCTTTTTATGTGTTTGTGTGGTTGAACAACAAGGGTTCAATTGATTTGTTGTTATCTCCTTGTTTTTCCTGTTTTTAATTTAATAGTCAATGTCAAGTTTTCAGTTAGTTTGTTTATTTACTTATCTTAAGTTATTTTAGATTCTTTTTTTTTCCTGCATCAAATGGTCAAGGGACAAAGAAAGGGTTGGGATATGTTTACAAATCAGGTAAACTCAGGCTTCTTTAGCCGCCGCGGTTAAGGATCCCAAATACCTTTTGTTTCCATTTTTCTTTATTCAAATACGTATGTATATCTACATATGTTGGTAGATCTGGAGATCTTGGACATAAGTGTTCTTTTGGATTAGGGAAAAGATTAAGAAGTGCATAACTCCTGAATGTGATTTCTCATTTCCATTATTTTTTTGGCCTTCAACACTTTATGATTAGTTCTAGTTGTTTTGTATGTTGAAGTGTTAAATGAAGAGGTATCTATTTAGTTGAGTTCTATTTTGGTGTTGAAAGTTGATAACTAGTCAAGTCTCTGCCATTTTATTCTAGGAATATGTGTTTATTATAAATTATAATGACACGAGAAGGCATTCCGTCACGTCCAAATCCACTTCACATTGTTTAGTTGGTAACTTGTACCCCGTGAGAAACAAGTATTTAAGGACTTAAAGTTATTACATTTCCATAGTCAAAAGAGAGGAATAAATGAGTTACAAATTCATCTTTTCAAAAATATCATATATAAAATATGAGCAAATAACTCCTTCATGTAATGTCTTTCATCCATGCAATGCACCGCACACCAATTAACTCATGCTCCACGTGTGGTACTTGAAATTGTTAAGGTGAGCTACACTAGCCTCGTAGAGGTTCATTTACAAACTTTAAATGAATATGCGATGAGATGAGCATGAGGCATATAAGGATAGCTATGTGAGAAAATGAGGTGCGCTGTCACGTTACAAACCAAGAGATAGTTCAAGCATCATCAAGTTACAAATCATCATTTCATCCGGTGAAATCTCTTTTGCATAACTCCAAAATTCCATAATCACTCATTCATTTCAAAACCATTGTTATCCAATCTTTCAGAAAAATTGGGAATTTTGGGTTCCGTAGCCCTTGCCGAGTATTTTGGGCCTCGTAACCTCTGCCGAGCATTCAGGACGTCTCCTTAGGACCTCATAGCCCTCTGCCGAGATTCATGGGCCTCGTAACCGCTACCGAGATTCACGGGCCTCGTAATCTATGCCTCGAGACTCACCAAATGGTGACCCGAGAAATCACAAACCAATTTCAAATCCAACATTTTCCATTATACAGTATTCTGTGTCCCTCAATTGTCCTTCATGTGTCCTTGTCGAACATTGTTCTTTTCTTTCAAAATCAAGTGCATTGTTGGTTACACTAAGTTAACATGTGCCAAGTGTACAAGGATAATCACAAATTTCATGGAAGTCAAGGAAGTCACTTACCATACGAGGCTAGAGCTAGAAATGAGCATTTCACCAAGTTATGAGATGTAAACAAATAATACTCAAGTATAAGATTGAACAAATCAATCGGGAATCAAAGAAAAAAATTGGGCTTCAAACCCTCTGGGTATCGATACGACGATACGAATAATCTGGGTATCGATACCCAGCCCCCTCAGTAAAGCTGGAAAATGAACAGAACCTCTTGGTATCGATACCCAGTTGATACCAACTGCTGAGTATCGATTCCAATATTCTTGGTATCGATACCAAGCACACTAGCAAAATTTTTGAACGATCAGAATGGTTGGGTATCGATACCAAGCCCACTACAAGTAGCTTTTGACTTATTTTGATACGATCCAAAAGGGGCTAAACCAACCAAAAAGTGAGGCACAAATCAACACATAAACACTTAGAATGAGTAGAAAGAACCCCTACCTCAAATATTTTGGTCTCCATCAAGGAATCAAGCAAGCCCGAGCTTCAAAACTCCAACCCACCTGAAATACACCTCCTCCAAGCGAAACCAAAGATACCCGGACTTCAAATAGCACGTAGATGACAAATTTGAGGTTGGATCTTGAGGTTATTGAGTGTGGGTGGAAGCTTTGGTGGAGAAATGGAAGAAAATTTGGAGAGGGAAATGAGAGAGAGAGAGAGGGCCGACATTTGAGAGAAAGAGAGAGTCTGATTTTCTTTGAAATTTTGCTCTGACTTCTCCTATATATACTCCCAATTGCACACAGACCTCCTTCATGTTTCAAATGTATATCACCTAAGCCCAAATGCAACATAAAACTTACATTGGCCCACACTTTAACTTTAAGATCATGTCATCACATTTCCCCAACATTATTTCCAGAAAAACATTTAAAAAAAAATACACGGATCCTTACACATTCCATCAAGATAGATTGTTGTTTAGGGCTTGTAGGGGGATTTGAAAATGGGATATGAGATGTTAAGAAGTGGGCCAAAATCCATTGTTTGTTGCTGTTAAATTGGATGGGATTTCATATCACCACCCATCTTTTATCCCATCCATCAGTGTATGAGCTGAAATTACCTTATTGCCCATGAACTATAAACAATCTTACACGTTGACGCTAATGCTGGGTTCTGTGTGTTGTTTTATTCTCTGATTCTTTAATGTTTTATTCCCACTAATTTCTTCTATAGCTTTGATGCCAATGCTGGGTTCCATTTTCTTCATGCTTTTCCATTATGAAAAAGGAATGTTTGGGCTAAATAATTGAATCGAATTTCTTTTTTTTGTCCTTATTCAAAAAAAAAATTATTTGTTCTTTTTGGGTCCAATTTTTGTGGATTACTAATTCATCTCGACAATAGGAATTAAAAAAAGTATGAAATTATATAAGCCAAACTTATTTTTTTTAACTTAAAATAAAATAAATTCAGATTTCGATCATAATTTTAGATTTGTTCAATTTGGCTCGTCGAGACGATCGAACCAATCATTCGAGCAAATGCGATTTTTTTAAAAATAACGACCAGAAAATAATCCGACTCAATTATTTAGCCAAAACACCCAACGGGGGAAACTGAGAATTTTGTTAATGGTACAAAGCTATGTGCTAAGGATAAAGTGGGAATTGTTTGATTTGTATGAGGACAAACATGACAGTGCTTCATAATGGCTACATCCTAGTGAATACAAATTGATTTTCTCCATCCATTTGTATCCGAAGCTCTATCTCAAGAGATTCCATAAATATCCCATCCATATGATCTTATATCCCATCTTTTTATCTCTGATCAAACAAACGAGGCCTTAGATCAAGTCTTTGTGTAATTCCTTGTGCTCATGCCTCTCACAATTGAAGGAAGATTAAATAAATATCCTGCTATAACAGAAAACATTTTTTCGACAGGTTACAACAGGTTCCAGTTCTGATTAAATTTGTATGAAGTGTTTGCACTTTGCACCACAAGAAGTTTGTTTTGTGTGTGCGTGTGGCGTATGTGATTGATTATCAAACATGCCGGTAAACTTTAACTTGAATTAAAGACCTGATTATTCTTCCTCTTCATTGCAGTCAATTCATTGATAATATTTCTATTGTTCGCTAGATCTTTGGTGAATATAATAACTCCTTTAGAGAGTCATAGAGACACAGGACAAGCATAGTATTCTCGTTATTCGATTGGCTGATGGAGAACTGAACTTCGAAACCCTAGTTAACACGTTGAATTTGGACTTTGGAGGTAGCTGCTTTAGTGCTAAGTTGGCATGGAGTCTCTCTCTCTCTCTCTCTCTCTCTCTCTCTCTCTCTTCACAGACACATAGAGTCAATGCACACACGTTCAATTTCCACAAGTTTGTCTTTATAAGAAATCAGTCATTCTGGTGTGCGTTCTGTGTGATTTTGTTAGTGCTTTCGTTCTATATGTTTAAGTTTCTTTTATTTCTAAATTTAGGAATATTTCTCGGCTTCCATAAATATAAAGTTGATTGATTGGGATTGATAATTGTGATGATAGCCCACGGTGAAGTTGCATGTAATTTTTAGGGAAATAATTCTTCACTTGCATGTAGTTTTTATGATAGCCCATGGTTAAGTTGCATGTAGTTCAACCAGTTGAACCGGCACAACCCTGCCCGGACCGGTTTTTAAAACATTACAAATTACTATTGTTGGTGAATTTGAAATTAATGCAGAGCTGAAGTTAAAATACTGATTGACTACAATCACAGAGTTCTTCTGTCTACTATGTCTGAAGTGCAGGATTTGCTCAAGTTTCTCTTTTCATAGATTGCCTGCTAGTCTTATTTGTTTTTTTTTGGTGGTGGTCCTCGTTATTGTTGGCAATCCAGGTACCATTCACGGGTAAAGTTGCTTAAAAATTTCATACGAAAAGCTCACCGCTGTCAGCATTGGAGGTTATTAGAAAAACACTGTCCAATACCGTCTTTGGATGTAAACATTGAAGGAGGAACTGGTTCTATATTCGAGGTTAGCACTACTTGGATTTTACTTAATTGTTGTCATTTTTTGGATTAGCAATCTGTTGAAATTTTTTTATTTGTTTTGTTTTGTTCTTGCTACTAAGGTAATACATACTTTGGAGCCATTTTAATAGTGTGTACATTTCTATTTTGGGCTGTCCCTTAATAAGTGTGTGTTTTGAAAAATTAGTGGGTACATTTCCTATTTTGCCCTTAAAAGTAAATTCATTTTTAAAAAGTTAGTGGGTATTATTATATTGATAAGTGTAAGTAATGGAAAGTAGATGTAAAAGTTGTAAAAGTTGATGTGAGAGAAAAATAGTTGGAATTACGAGGTAACACACTTAAAAAGGGACAGAGAAGTATAAAAAAGAACAGTAGTCTAGTTAAAAATCAATCCAACAAACATCAATTTCTAAGTTCATAAAGCGACAAACCAACAAATTAAAATAAAATAAAATGAAAGAACAAAACATGTTTTAGTTTGTATTAGTCTAATGACATTGGGTACATAAAGCTGTCAGCGTGTCAATCTATATAGAAAACCGAATTTGTAATGATATTCTTAGTATATCAAGCAGTTTATAATAAGAAGTAATTGACATGATTTGCTCTACAGGTAATTAGTTCTATAAGTAAATAATACTGTCAAGATTCTTTTTGACTTGTATTCATATAGTTATGTAGTATATATTAACCGGGGATGGAGAGGATACGGGTACGGGGATTCGGGGGTGGGGATAACAAACTCATTCCCGCTCCATATCCGAGCGGGTATTTTTTAAATCCCACCATACCCGCTACTATTGGGTAAATTTTTGGATAAACCCCGCCTCCATATAAACGGGTGTCGACACCCCTTCGTGGTGGAGATTTGATTTGGAGTCACCACCCGAGTTTTAGCAGATTGTACCCGAGGAACCGAACTCGAATGACTCGTGCCTTATTGGATAAGATTTTGAAAACCAGTCCGTCTTCACCATAATATCTTAGGTTCGGGAGCTTGGTTACGAGAGGGAAGGTGTTTTATGGCACCTCCCTCGCCCGACTCAAAAGTTGGTCTTTACAAAATATTCTGTGGGATTTGAAAAGCGTTTATTATTTAACTTTGAGAGAATAAAAGGGGTACAAGTGAATGGGGAACATCTAAATGAAATCACAAATAACGATTCACGTGAGATAGTGGATGCTTGTGCCAAGTGTTCGAAGTGACATGTTTATGATACATGAATGACATGATAAAGACAAATACGTGATATACTCAATGACCTACAAGATAAACTGTTTGTACATGCTAAACAACTTGATCAACATGAGCTAAACTACAAGTAATGTAACAAATAAAGGTCTCAAGTGATAGGTCTTGAGCACTCAAGAAACCCACTTGAGCTCTCATGCCATCAACTTATTTTGTGCCGATGTTGTCTCATTTCTTAAAAACATGAATTTTTCCTTCTGTTTATCATGTTTTCAGGCTTCAAAAGCTTAATTTGAATGATGAACAAGCTTTGAAACTTTGATTTTTCCTCTTATGAGAGTTGATATGACCATGTACTGAACCCATCTTGATGCAAATGACCATAAAAGGACGAACACAGCCCCCCAATGACTTGTTTTTATCAAAATAAAGAAGAAAAAGGAAAGGGATCTTGAGCGGTCAATTCGGGATCTTGAGCGCTCAACTCATATGCTTGGGCAAACATCATTTTGCCTTTGATCACTTTTGTTTTTCTCATTTCTTGTCTAAAGAAGATCAGATTTAGGGTTTTCAACATCTTTGAGAGCAAGAACAGTAGCCTCAAAGGCAAAATAAGGTTTGCTTGATGTATTTTTACTTCAAAAACTCATGATAAACCTTCTTTTCAAACTGATTAGATCATGAATGAACTTATTTCAACAAAAGCAGTTAATAAAAAGAAAAAGAACATGATCTGAGCCTATGGGGTAAGAAAACGGAGAAAAGGTATCATGAGCTCTTGAGCGCTCAGCTGCATGTCTCGAGCGCTCAAGACCGCAGTTGGCTTTGAACCTCAAAAACTGATTTTCATGATTTTTAAAACCAAAATAGATTCATAACTGGTATGAGGAACCGATATGGTTTAGTTGACTCCCTCAGGAGTGCGAAATGAAGTGATCACATAGTATTTCCGCCTTTAAAAAGCTTGAAACAAGAACTTTTAGTTTGGTTAGTGAAGGATAATGTTTGAGTTTGGGTTTAAGGACTGATTTTGGACTGACTTTGGGCTAAATAGGTAGTACATGGTTTGTTTGAAGGTTTGAACACGTTTGGTGGATTACCCAAGAAAATGCAAGGGTTTAATGGATTTTTTAGATGATTTTTGTGAAGTATAGCTTGAAATATGGGTTTGGGTAATAGTATAACACCTAATGGGGGCTAGTCAAGCTAGACCATGGCTGGAATATGGGTTTTGGTATTGTTTTCTGGGCTCTCTAGGAGAAAACTAGATTTTGGAGTGCTTTTGGTAATGGAAACTTAGGATTTCAGTTGGGTTTTTCAGAGAGGAGCTTAGTTTGTAGTGGGGGAGACTATAGACAGAGTGTGGGAGGTCGTACAGTTGGAAAATAGGAGAATGGGTGTCCTTTTATAGATATATTTTTTTTGGCGAGAAATGGATTTTAAAAGTGGGTTAGGGGTTAAAGAGCAATTTAGGTCTATAGGGGTATTACTTATTAGGCATGTGATATAACGTGCTTAGGAAGGCTAGAGGAGCCGGATTTGCAAAGATTCCCATCATTACGCGAATTTACAGCACCTGCTGAAAATGATTCTTCGCCATTTCTTGAGCGCTCAAGTGCTGATGTGGACTTGAGCGCTCAAGTTCCTTCCAATTGAGCGCTCAAGTGTTTTCTGAGGGATTTTGGTTTTTCTTGGTCTTTGGGGTAGGTTTTGAAGGGTTTGTGGGGTTTGTTTAGCCTTTTAAGACCTTGTTCAAGCTTTTAATGTGATGTTTTGGCACTTCCTCATCATCGGGAATGCTTAAGAGTGTTCTTGGGCCAAAATTGGGGTGTCTACTACGGGGGCAGAGCGGGTATCCAATAGATATGGGAAAATTGTCATCCCTAACTAAAACATGTGACAAATGCCCACAACATACCCACACATACCCACGTGTCCAACTATGTACCTAAGTATTTGTAAACACCCTAGTCTGAACCCATGAAAGTCCTTAGCAATACTGACGATGAAATGGACCAACGGTGTGTACCTCGAGGCTCAAAATGAGGCTTGAAACCCTCCAACACTACCCTAAATAAACCAAAAAATCCAACCAACCTCAAAACCTCTTCAAATGAAATCTAAGCCTATACCATTCTCTAGTACATTTTTAAACCCTCATTATTGATATATAATACGCCTCAATCCGTTTTAAAATGAGGGAGATGCGCACATTTTACTAAAATGACTCATTTTTCCAATCTTTTAAGGGTAAAATGGTCATGCACTTGGATGTACAAATTATTTTGTATTGAAACCACTTGGGTTAGAAAGTAGACTCAACCACCTTTCCAATGCTTCAAACCACGCCTAAAATGGAGTTCGGTAGCACCCGGGTAGCCCCGTGAAGGTTGGTCTGTTGAGCAGTCCCTTTCAGTGCTCAAGGCCCCACCTTGAACGCTCAAAGCCCTAGAGCACACTTTGAGCGCTCAAGGGGGTACTTTGAGTGGTCAACCCCTGCACAGACAATTTTTCGCAGAGCATCTAATGAGGAGATTCTTGGAGCGTCTGCACCCCCTAACCACCCGAAATACATTTCTCTACATGTCTTTAGCCCCTAAATGACCCCTATAAAGCCTAAACTATTTCAAAAATAAAAAATCTCTCTTTCCCTCTCATTTTCTCTCCATATAAATCATCTTTCATCACCCATTTTGGGGTTACTGTCACTTACACTCCCTCATAAGCTCATACAACCCTTCTCTCACTCCACCAACTTAGTGTCCACTCACCAAACTCGTCCTCATCACTTCTACTATCAAAACCCACAATTTTCAAGTCAAAATTAATCTACACTTTTGGCATCAATACACCACCGCCCTTCAAGATACGCACTTAATCAGACCGAAATCTTCACTAAGACTCCCAAAACTTATTATTTTCAGTTCACTAACCAAGTTTCTATCTCTTAATCAACCAAAAATCCAAGCTCAAGCCTTGATCAAGTCCAAAAGGTAGAAATACCATCAATCCATATCGTTTGGCATGTCCAGAGGGAAGCCAGTAAGTCCATACAAATTCTATATACTTGTTATGGCCCTACAAAGGCTTAAAAATCAAGAAACGAGCTGAAAAGCTTTATGCTCAAAAGATGGCTTGAGCGCTCAAGGGGGTACCTTGAGGCTCAAACTGTTTTCTATCTTGTTTCTAATTTTTGCATATTTTTTGTCTTTAATCATGATCTAAAGTTTCTTAAGTGGCGTGTGTGTTAGTATTACATCTATATCAGTTTGATATCTCCTTCTCCCCCTTTTCATCCCTCAAATGAGATCAAAATAAAGTCAAGGTGTAGACACCCCAATTTTGACCCTGCGGCTCCCCGATGATGAATAAAAGAAAATATGTAGAATACCTTGAAATGGTCGATCGCGCCTTTAAAACCATTTGAAAACAACAAAGAATTTCCAAAAGTAAGGAGTAGAAGACCGGACGGCTTTAATCTCTAGACCGGGCAGCTATATTTCCTTAAAAAAGACCGGACGACTTTGATAGTAGGGCCGGACGACTCTCTTTGAGAGCCGGCCGGCTGCGTCTGTTACATGTCTTGTCCGAAAATCTGGGTTCAGAGATTCGTCGCAGAAGAATATATTTGCCCGCGCCAGAGAATATCATGATGGCAAAAAATCTTGTGTGTGATCCGGTGGTTCACCTCGGACGCCTATAAAAACGGTTCCACTCCCTCACTTTCAGAGAGATTGAGGAGAGAGGCGGCCAAAAAAGGTTCGGACGATACCGGAGATTGCAAGAAAGAAATTGTGAAAAATTCTCCTTCGTCCAGTTACACCCTTTTCCAGTAAGAAGTTCCATATTTCAAAATACCCATTCAACTCCAGAAGTTTTCGAAGGCATTGAGAATCAAATCCAAGGAAAAACCAGTTTCTTTCGGCGTTCGAATCGATCCAATCAAGGTATAAAATCGTATTTTCCGGACCGGGTTCTATAACCACGGTCCTTTGAAGGGTCTTTTCCTGAATTCAGAATAACTCCAGTAGTTATCTTTGGATTCGGGAAAGTTTATTTACAGTAAAATCATCCCGAGGTATCGAAACGAGCGATTTTTTGTCATAATCGCGCGGTTCGGTCCTCTTTCGGGATGCATTTTCTGTCCATAATATTTTCCAAATATTGACACTCCTCTTAGGAGAGTTTTTGTATAAAGAAAACCAATTTTCTAGTCAAAATTCCATCCCTTCCAGAGGATAGAAGATATTTTGCAAAAAACGGGCAGAGGGCCGGTCGGCCTTGATTCAGAACCGGACGGCTCTTGCATTAGAGCCGGACGGCTCTTCCAGAGAGCCGGACGACTCTCCTATGTTTTCCCCTGCTTTTCCAGAAAACCTCCCTTGTTTTCTTATCCTCTGGTGCGGTTTACATTTTTAAAATTACACTTTTTCCCTCAATTTCCTTTTATTAACATTTAGTCCCTTCACTTTGTTTTATTTCTGTGTAATCGTGTTAATTTCATTTATTTGTTATTTCCTGTTATTTACTTGATTAATTGTCAAAGACTTTCAATAAAACATTTTTAAAAGAAAATCCCACAAACATTTAGTAGAGACCGGGAATATCCCGGGCGAGCGGGGTGTTTTTCCAAAAAAACCTTCCCCGTCCGTAACTTGGCTTCCGGACCCAAAAAAGAATCTTTTTCGCAGACCAAATCTTTTCCGAACGGCACAAGAGTCATCAATTTTTTTTAAACGGTTTCTCGGGTACCAAAAAGATTTTCTAAATTAAATCCCGGGTGGCGACTCATATTTTCAAAAAAACATTTTCCGGACAACCGGAAGTGGCCGTCCACAAAATGGCGACTCCGTCGGGGATTCTTTTAAATTAATTTTTATTTTGGTATTTTACACTTGTAAAACGACCCTCGAAAGCTTGACAAGAACGACATGGCCTAGTGCTGTCAGAGAAAGGATCGGTGTCAGGGTGAAAGCCCGACC
>JAXBDA010000595.1:0-78227 GCA_036023075.1 Gaultheria prostrata | reverse complement strand
GTGAAAAAGGAAAAAGACCATGCAAACGAAACATTAAGAGCTTGTAAATTGCACCTTTGGCATGTCAACAAAGTAATTGACGTTATGGAAAGTCAATGTTAAGGGTTGAAATGGGAGAATCATTCCCCTTTGTTTAGGACCTTCCTTGAAGTTTCCTGTAAGCTGGTCACTTCCTGCTCATCATGTTCAACACATGTGAAATAAGTATTGGCGGAGAACGGTCCAATAAAGGAAGATGCTAATTGCCACCCAATGGGGGGTGGATATCCTTCACACGTAGAAAAAGCATCTAATGAAAGGTATTGTTGAATGTAAAGTGACTTCAAATTTGTGATATGTGTTGAAATGCTAAATATAAAGTCTATCTCCAACTTAACCACTACCCACTGGTCGCTGTTAGCAAAAATTTTCTTTTTAGAAAAAAAAGGAGGATGTCTAACAACCATCTGTAGCTGAATTCTTATCCACAGCGGCATCTGGCATCACCGTCTGGACATTCTTGATAGCTGAAGGAGAAAACAGAAGAAATCGACAGGAATTAAAGATTTACTCTTACGTATGTTCCATAACATTGCCAGAGCACTAAACAGAATACAAAGCACATAAATGTTTGAGACGTACGGTTGAGGTATGCCAGGGCCAAAGTCACGATGATATTGAAAAGCACAGCATAAAGCAATAAAACGGCAACTCCAAGCCAATACCAGTAGCTATCAGTGGGTAGATCATGTGACTGGAGGAGGTTGTATCCAATTGTAGTGTTTCCAAAGGCAGATGCCTGCATAGTAGTAGCTTGTTTAGATAGGTAGTCGGATTACTAATAATTGTGATAAAAGGTAACTTAAATCAGTATGGCTTATATTCTGAGTACAGAAAAGTCCAGTTGTTCAGTGGTCTAGAAGCACACCTTCATCCATCTTGTAGCAGTAAACTCATTTACAGAAATTGCTGCTTGCGCGTAGGATAATGGTGACAACCACAACGCCCAAGACCACCATGGCTTGACCATCGCTGAGGTAAGAGGAATTGCGTCAACTATACGTAAGCTATTTGTAGATTACACCGGATGAAAACTAAACAAACCAAACCTTTTGGAATGATGAACCCGCCCAACAAGAATATAACTAGCAATCCAGCTGACCCAAATGTATTGGCAATGATCATATCACGTGCAAGAGATGCCATCATCCGGAACAGACCCAATGCCATTTGGTGTATTGCGAAGAGTAGGAACATAAAGCGAAAAAACCTGCAAGAATTATGTGCGAATGAAGAAAACATAGATAAACATCTGAATGATGGAGTGGCCAAACAGGAGATACCTCCCCGCACCAGGTGAGAGACCAACTGTGTAGTATACAATACAAGACCATACGATTGCTTCAACGGCTGAGTAGGGCAGACGAAGAATCGAACTAGAGAGAGACCAAGCCCATGCAGGATGAAAGAAGTTATCTCTTTGCTTGTAAAAAACTGGAAGTCTAAATATCATAAGAGGCAGCTCAGTAAATCCATTGAACATCATATGCACCAGCGAAAAAAACAGAACAGATAGATAGAAGTTTCCATTTATCTCATCTGTTGGATGTAATCTTGTTCGCGAAAACACCGTACAAGTCACAAACCCAACAAATGCAACCTGTCAAATAGGGACAATAAAACATGAGAAACCCTCTATAAGTGGATTCAAGAGAAAATGCACACTTTGAGGCGCAGGGCCTATGCTCGTACTGGAATTTGTCGAATAAGCGTTAACTAATAGAAGTGTTTCACCCCTTCTATCTAATTAGGTTGCTTTGGCAAAAAAGTTTAAACTGATTTTTTGGTTTATTCGTTTTGTCTTTATTAAAAAAAATATACATTTGTTAATTTTGCATCAAGTTTTCGTGGTTTATTGATTTGTCTCGACGAGACGAATCCAAAAAGTATAAAATTGTGGTCGAAACTAATTATTTTTTGGACTATAAAACATGATTAATCTTCAAACACGTGTGCTCCTGGGTATTAAGTACTCCTCCATTCTAATAAATATTTTCCAGTCTGCAAAACGAGAACTAAAATAAATGCAATTTGGTTTAATTACATTTTCTACCGTCAGATACTAAATATCAACAAGTTCTTTTTAACTATTGAAAAAAGTTTAAAATTGTTCAAATTAAAGCGTATTCTTTATATTTTCTTGGTTATTTATTATTTTAGTTGCCACCTCCAAGTTCAACCCCTGGTTCCGCCACTGCCCAAGAAGGCAAGGAGAGAAATAGAAACAATTGTTGATAAACAAAAAACATGTCTCGACACGACAGGCAACCCTAAGTGAAAGTGGGAAACTAGGATATCCAGAATGTATTCTGACCTTAGTTCATATGTAGCCACTGACTTGGCCTTGCAGGTTCGAGCATGAAATAACCACTTGGGGCATACAACCAAAGTTGAGTTTTGTACCCAATTTACCCCTCCTAGGCACTATGGATACTAACGATGCGTATTACAGTATTTCTTTAGCAATAACTGTATAGTGGAAAAAGAAATAGCTAAACACTGTTCAGAGCCTTGAGGGTTCCATAACATCTTGTATAATTTAGGCTACTCACTCAGAAGGGAAGAATTTGCCAGTTTACCACAGAATTATAAAGGACTTTGCATCCATTATTATACAATTATCTTAGGTACCTTTTCATTTGCTTTTTTCCCCCCTGTACGCAGAACAATTTCCAGTACTTATTAGTTGCTTATTCCTTACACAGTTTTACCACTAGGATACTGCCACATTTTTAACCTAAAAAGCTCAAATGTAAAGAAACTAAAAGGAAACACATTTTTCAACAAATCCTAGCTCGGAAATCAGTAAGTGCCTATTGAATTATTCGTATGCAGCGAAACATGTAGTGTCTTTTTCATTAGTAAATATATACCCAATAATATCCTTTGGCTAAGTGCACTTATTAGTTGAGAAGATAGAAAAAAGCACAGATTCATAATTTCTTCAAGGAATCGAGAATGACAGGTTGAGAAAACATATTCAGGGAGCCAATCTCCTGTTGACACCAAAATGATTAGCAACTTCAAGATTTGAAGCAATTATACAACTTGCCCAGGTGAATTATTTAGGGCCACATAGGGCACTTGTCTGCCGTAGCTATAGCTTGGCCAATTTTATACACAACTCTGATTGTCCAAGAGTCCAAGGTCTAAAACAGACTGTACAATAAATGACATGCAGGTAGATTAGGACACAAAAGCAAAAAGCTTTCGTATATAGTGCGGAAAAGTGCTATGGAACTATATGTTCTTCCTCCAGGATATAAAAAAGTGTGATCCTAGATGAAATAATGCAAGATAATCTTGTAGGATATATATGACTTATCGAATATGATTGGTGAACCAATAACTTCCATGTACTCAAACTGTAAGCGAGGTGTGTTTGGCGCCCAAAAACAGTGTCTACTACACCTCTTTGCAGATGAATATTCTCAAATCTCAGTCTGAGCAGATATAACTTAAGTACCATCTTTAATAATACATGGTTTCAATCTATAGGAAAAGTGCGCATGAGATCATAGATGTAGAAGTTTAAGTTTACCTGGCACGTTCTAAAAATGTAAAGGAAGCGGTGTCTACTAATCAGAAGCAATTCTCGTGAAAAGCATGTCTTGAAAAGCTCCATCTTTGATACACCGAACTTTGACTTTGCCAGAGCTGCCGGGTGATTCTTGGATTTATCATGTTGAACAGATAGAGAGGACTTCAAAGACATTCCATATTTGGAATTTTTAAATGCTTCTGCAATTTCTGAGACAGGAAGGAATGTATATGGTTTAGAAGAATCAGCCCAGTACTGTGCTTGATCCTTTCTTGAGGTAACCTAGAAATGAAAAAAGTCAGATAAGAAGCTAGGAAAACATTGAAATGAAGTGTGGTAGAGGAAAAAGGAAAAAACTACCTCTTGAAGGAAATCTGCCACTCCCTTACGAGGTGGCAAACGAAAACCTAATGATTCAAAGAAATCTAAGACTTCTTCCCGAGGACCTTGATACACCAAGTATCCTTCTGATAGCAATACCAGATCATCAAATAGATCAAATGTCTCAGGCGCTGGCTGAAGAAGAGCCATTAAAACGGTGGCCTCCATTTGGTGAACGAAGTTCCGTATGCATTTGACAATTTGGAACGTTGTAGAGCTATCAAGTCCAGTAGAAATTTCATCCATAAAAAGGGTTTTTCTTGGCCCAACAATCATCTCTCCTACATCAGTATGAAATAGTCAGCTAGTATTGTTTGATGAAGTTGTCTGAGAAAAGACATCATTACAATACTTCTTTAAGCATACACACATAAAAACTTCTCAAATTTGGATGTGACCCCCCAGTTAATATAGACAGCAAACGAATTGGGATCTGAACCTCAGTCCACAACACAAACAAAGCAACATGGATACAAAACAACCATATATAGCGCTATCACTATGACCATATATTCTTCACATTCAGAACATTGGCTATTTCAATTTCTTCAAGCTCCTCAACAAAACAGAAAATCCTGAACACACCTCAAGTCCAAAAAGAGAGAGAGAGAGAGAGAGAGAGAGAGAGAGAGAGAGACCTGTTGTAACTCTCTTTCTCTGGCCACCTGAAACACCTCTAAGCATATCATTACCAACAACTGTATCTGAACACACATCAAGACCGAGCACTTTCAAGATATAATCCGTCGAGACGCTATGCTTTCTACCACCAACAGCTGATGCCTGAACAATCAGATTTTGGGCAAAAATATTACAAATGGCATATTTTTTTTTCTGTACATAAATTGTGACCATGGTAAATTCAAGAACAACAAAAGTTTAAGGTTGCAACCTTCATAAAAGCATCAATTTCAGGACTTGGACGTATCTTCTTTTCCTTCTCTAAACGCGTAAGTTCCTCAATATATCCTACAAACGAGAGATTAGACGAAAAAGAAGGGATTCTTTATTTGGCGAATTATGGGCTAAACCCTGCAATTGCACCCCTTCAAATGCCCTCGCATCAATTAACAAATTTCAGTCAACTCACGCAAATACATGGTTGAGACGGACAAGCAGAAGAAAATAGAAACCATTGCTTTCCATGTGCTCCCTTCAAATCTTACGAAGACTAATCATTAGGGGATTTAGAATCACGTTCAAAGGAGGAGCCAGCCATTAATCATATATGGGAGAGGTTATAAAAATGTAAATAGATGGACATAGATCCTTATAAGTTCCAGAGGTATGTCCAAAATTACTAATGAATAAAAGCATCTAAAAACTCAAGCAATTTTTCAAGCTCACACGCATTGACTAAAATACCGTACATGCTAATTATTAATTTAGGCGAATGCTGTAGAGTTTGACAAATGAGGTGAGGAAGATATCAAATATGTCAACACAAGGAACTCAGATTTGCTAAATGATTAATGACGAGACATTTGGCAAGTATGGATATTCAATGTTTAGAGCAGTGTTAACACCAAAAAAATGATCGAGATTGTTCATGTTGTAGAACTCATCGAGAAGAATAACCATGCCAAAAATCAGATTGATCGGGCATCATTTTCTATATGAACAAATCGCATTTGTGCAAGGAAAAAAAAGACTCTTGACGTTTCAAATCATATTTGGTTCTCTTTTGTTTTGTTTTTTTTTTAACACAATTTGTTTACATGTAGCAAATGAAGTCCAATCAACCTGATTTTCTATATGGACATTCTTGTTCTACAAAATGAACAATTCCGAAAAACAATTTGACTACGGAATGGACCTAAAAAAATTAAACATTGAAAGGGACTGGATATTTCTAAAAGAGAACAGAAACTCATCCCGTTGATATCCCAGCCAAATCTACTGTCAACTACAACAGAAATACATGCTAGATAAACTCTTGGTCCGTAAATGAGAACAAGCAAACCTGCAAAGCCACCACCAGCACCTTCAAATCTAGCAGCAAAATCCAAAGTTTCTCGAACTGTTAGTTCAGCAATGTGGGTATCTGTTTGACTTATGTAAGCTGAAGTCCTCTGAACGCAGAAATCATCTAGCCTCTGACCATTGTATGTAACATTACCGGTTTTCTGAAACCAAACGTTACAATTACAATCTTAGAACATATTAAAAGGAATACGGGATATTTAGTTAAAGCCCGAAACACTGTTCTTTCCCTTCTTATATATTCCATCTGTCCCAATTTTATAGTCCCTCGTCCAATCCTATCCGGATAGAAAATCGATTATATCTTTCAATTGATAATGATTTTTATATCTAATATGGATCTTGTTTGATAGATCTCGATGAAAACTATTAAATAAAATTTTTAAAATCACTTAAAACATTATAGACTACAAGATATAACACATTGAAAAGTGGCACGGACTCCCAAAAGGGACTAAAATTGGGACGGAGGGAGTAGTAGAGTAAATCATACTATCCGTCAGTTATTAATTTCATGAAATCAACGGATATTTGTAATCTTAATGTGGAGAGATTAATAAATATTTAATGACGTGGAGCTCGATTTTAATTTGAGATAGGGACGGAAGTTCAATTATAATTTTGTAGTGGGACGAATTGTAATTTGTGTAATACGAAATATAATCCTGGAAGGATTAGGGTTTCTATATGCACAAGAAGCTCGGTCCGTATTTTTCCTTAGGTCCCTAGCATAACCTTATATATATGTCATTGTGTTCTCTAGGGTTTTCCCACGTTTTCATAAGACACGAAATAAGGCTGTTAAACTAGAGAACTAGTGAACAGCGTTTGGAGTCCACGCTCAGAAACGTACAAACGGGAATACGCTAGAAGATACTAGGGTTGATCGAGTTCAGATGAAGGTAACCGAACAGTATCGATCGCACGTATTAGTCAAGCCTAATGTTCGTGCCTACGGAGGAGAGGTAAACCCTAATTCCGCCATGTAGGGTTTAATGATTTTTTGGTGTATAATCTGTATGCATCATCATGGGGTCTTGGGGATCCGTTTCTCATCACCTTTGACAAAGCAAATTAAAATTCTGACCAAGTGATGTCATATTGCAATATTGAAAAGGCTCCAATGTTTTGTCATGCATTGTTTAAGACTAGGGCTGCAAATGAATCAAGCCGTTCGTGAGCTCGGCTCGGTTTGGCTCGAAAAGAGCTCATTCGAACCCCGTTCGTTAAGTTTTTATTGAGGCTAGGCTCGAGCTCGAGTTCATTAAAAACCTTAACAAACAAGCCTGAACACGTCAAGGTTCGGCTCGGCTCGATATGGCTCGTTTATTTTTTAGAGGAATAAAATTAATAACTTCTTGTTTCAATTTGATATATTAATGCACTATCTTTTCAAATTATTGTTAAATTTCACTACTATTATTTTGCAATTGAGACTATTTTCTTGTAGAGTATATAGATATAAAACATATATGCATGCACAACTAAAATTTTATTTCTTGTCTTAAGCCTATATGAGTATACACACGTATTTTTCCGTTGACTTGTTAAGGCTCGTGAACAAGCTCGAGTTCGAGTCAAGCCTAGGACAGCTCGGCTCGAGCTCGACTCGTTAAGTTTTCACTGAGCTCGAGCTCGTTAAAAACTTAATAAACAAGTTTGGGCACAGTAAAGCTCAGCTCGACTCGGCTTGTTTGCAGCCATATTTAAGACAAACCGCAAAAAGTCATTCCCCACAAGCCAAGTCCAAACCAATTCCGACAGTTGAACCCTGTCGTATCAATTTTAACCATGAACTTCGGGCATTAGTGCCAATAAAGTAGCATTTCGTCGAGTGTTCGAAACACTACTTCGTTTTGAGAGGTGATCTATGATTGAAAATAAAATCAGGACAACAGCTTTTGCCAACTACTTGGAATGTACAATTTGATATGAGAAATCGCTACATTCCAACTGCTTGAATCATACACTTGAAATCTACATCTACCATCACTTGCTAAATGATGATGTACAGAAATTACTCTAGTTCCTGTCGATGCTTTGGGACGATATTTTTTGTTCTTCTTTTGAACTGAATGGTTATGTACGAATTACGATTGGAATACATACTAGACAACAATCCCCAACAACAAAGATAAAACTGCTAACAAGATAAATTGACAATGTCACCAAACCAGGATTGGCTTGATGTTTAAGGCCGCCTAGGAAGGGCTTGTTTCAGGTCCAAAATCCTATCAACTCATTCTAGACTAGTTCATAAAGGGCATTTGCTTATTATTTTACCATTTTTTCTAGATTTATTATCGTTTTTCCTGTTTCGTCTAGGTACATTATTCACATTTAATTTCTGTTTTCTTGTTATGCATATTTTCCTTGCGGCCTATATAAAGGCATGTCAGGGTTTATGTTTTATACATGTCAATACACATCAATGAAATCAATCTATCCAGTTTTTTAATATGGTATCAGAGCTATAAGGTCAAGGCCCTGTGAGAAACTCGCTCTACAACGGGCGGCCAAGCCTCGTTGCCGTCTCCCAGGCACTCACATATGTAACTGACCCGCTCTTTTGGCTTTCACATTGGATCTCTATCGTTCCTAGTTCTCTCTCATGTCTCTTAGATTCTCGCTCCTAACTCTTGGTTTCTTTCTCTCTCTCTCTCTCTCTCTCTCTCTCTCTCTCTCTCTCTCTCTCTCTCTCTCTCTCTCTCTCTCTCTCTCTCTCTCTCTCTCTCCTAGCTCTTGCCTTCTCATGGCTCTCTCTCCTAGCTTCTCCTGGTTCTTACTCTTGGCTCCTGGCTTCTTCTGGTTCTCTCTCAAATTTCTAGGTCCGTTATTGCAAACAAGAAACACAATAGTAAATCTAGTAAACATGGTAACATAATATTTCTTAATATTATACCAACAAGAGCTTTGTTAGGGAATTGTGAAATTGATTTTCAGAATTAATCGAGATTCGCGTAAGTAAGTTTGAGCTCTCAAGAACGTAAAGAATTTGTGAATACGTGATGCACTCATGCCCAGAACTGTACTAACCTGTAAAGAATTTGTGAATACGTAATGCGCTCATGCACAGAACTGTACTAACCTTTAAACCATGGTCGAGCTTTCCCGCCAGAGCTAAAAGCAACGTGGTTTTTCCCGAAGCCGGGGGACCCAAAAGTAAAGTCATCCTGCCAATTGCCAAAAAAATCCACTCATCATGCATGCAAAACAAGGCAACTATATGAGAACTTTTTTTTGAGTGCTAGGTGGATATTGTATACGTGGTACCTGCTTGACAATTTTAGCTGTCCATGGTGTGATCCGATGATCCCAATTTTAGAGAGAGAAAAAGAGGAGAGAGTGGTCGGGTGAGAGGAGAGAGAGGGAATCAATATGTGCCGTCCAAAACATATTTGAACGGCTCGGATCGTCATGAGTACCAGATGGCAATACCCACTCGGCACCCAAAATTTTTTCCAACTATGTGGATTTTCTTTTTTCTTTTTTCCCAGTCAAACCTTTACTTCAAGTCTCATACAAACAAGAATTTAAATATCAACCGATATGCCTTTACTTCAAGTCTCATGCAATGATACAAAAGACTACCATCTTTAACATGAGCTAAACAGTGATATTTGATCTTTATGTTTTCATTCATTTTAAATCCACGGAATAAATTATGTGCATTTACGAAGAAAATAATAAGAAGCGATGCTATTGATAGAATGTCAATAAAAAAAAAAAAAAAAGTGGTTAGTTAAAGTATGAAAACTACAATTTAACTAGTAGTAACTTTTACCTATTCTCATGAGCTTCGAAATATATTCAATTTCAAAGAAAATTATTCTCGAATCATGTTTCACTTCTATAGAAGATCATTTCTTTTCCAAAATATTCTTTCTTAATTTTTCATATTTTTCAGGGTTCTTAAATATATTGGAACACGTCAAATTAAAAAATAAGAAGATAAACAAAAGATGACAATATGATTTCTTTTAGCGAATTATTTCAATTACATTCCATGTTATTCTACTCTTGTGGTTCCTCTAGTCAAAGAAAATTGTCACCACAGACAAAAGAATCTCAGATACAACCTTCACACTCTTAAGTTCCATGAAATCTAAATGTCATACGGAATGGTATACCATTACTGAAAAAAAGATCGATGGCTAGAATTGCCCGTTAATAAATATAAAAAGGTAGTCACTTGTGTCAAAAAAAAATAAAAATGGTAGTCACCACGTACCGATTAGAGAACTTGTGATGGCAGCTTTTTGATAGGCAAATTTTTTTTATTAAACTTGTGATGGCAGCTTAGCATTGTAAAAACATCTCTACTGAGCTTTTACAAAGCCAAATTGGATATTAGGCGACTTGTGATGGTACTCATCACGTTTTTAGATTATCTTTTGAGGCCAAATTGTTGTGCAGGACCTCTACAAAATCATATCGATTTTACTTTTAGCAAGTCATTTGCACTACAAAATCATATCCATTGTTGTCAGGTGTGAGAATGGTTACGAGATCTTCAAGGCCATCCCGATTCAACACATATTCTTAATCTTAACTTGAAAGTTTGTTTAGAAAACTTCTTCAATTGGTTAAAAACTTTGGCAACTAGTCACGAGACTCACATGACTTTGTTACGTACTATAATCGTAAGAGTGAAGAACTCAATTACCTTCCCGGTTTCACAAACCCACTGATGTCATTCAAGATTGTGAATTGATGCCTCCTTGGGCGGAATATATGCAAACCAGTAAAGATACGCTGCATCCAGTTGAAACCAGTTCGATTGTGGTCGTTAGATATCATGGATTCAAACAGATTGATCGATTCTAAATTCAAAAAAAGATTGAGAGAGAGAGATTACGATATATACCTCGATGTGGTCACGAGCATTATTGACTAGAGTAGGCAAAGCTCTCGAGCCAACTTTAACATTGACCGAGATATTCAGATCCTGGAACCGCACTTCAACTTTTGGAATCTCTATTCCAGCTCTGTTTCATAATCAAAGATAACGACGGAAATTAATCAATAAATTTCAGATTAAGTATCAATTGGTTGGTTGGAGTTTCATAGACTAATCGACGTATTTAAGTTAGATAATTGTATTCCTATATAAATCCGTACAGATCTTAATCGGATTGAGAAGTTTCCTTGAACAATCAGAGATTTATCGTTTGAAGCCGTTCAAAAGAAAAGCATGGACGTCAATTAAATTAAATTATGCCGACAGAAACTACTACTCCTGTCAATTCATACATCGGAACTCACGGGAATAGGCATCTGGTTCACACCGTGCGCGGTTGTGAACTCACGTGTATATTGGCTAATTAGAGAGAGAGAGAGAGAGAGAGAGATGGATGATCGATTTAACTTATTGAGGCGTTCTTTGATGGCGGAGAGAAGGTTGTAATTGTCCTGCTCAGTGGTAGCCAATGCCCTCTTGACAACGAGCTCGCGTTTCGGACGGTCTAGTTTCCTGACGTCGACCGCCTCCATCCTCTCCTCTCCGCTGTCTGATTCCGACGCCGTCCATGGCAGCAAGGCGAAGTTTGCCCGCTTCTGCGACGGCAACCTCTCCAGCGCCGCCCAAACAAGCTCTTCCTCGTCTTCCCTCACCGACTCCGCATTCGACGCTGGTGCGAACCCCCCCTCGATCCCTGCTTCCACGTCCAAGTCGAAGTACTCACTCCCGCCCGATAACGCCATTCTCTCTCTCTCTCTCGAAAAGCACTCTCTCTCTCTTCGTGGTTGGGATTGGGACGAGTTTCCAGTATATATCAGCGCGCGATTATATAGGAACAGTCCTAACAGAATTAAGGAGCATTGGTGGCCCGGGAACTTTTGAAGACGTTGAAATGACCGAATTGGCCCTAAAAGATGAGTTAGTTGGGATTTACATGTGATTTGTCCTCATCTTGCGCTCTCTCTCGTTAACCTTTATTGCAAGGCATTATTCGTTACTGATTCTTTGGAGAGAAAAATTATTGGGTGGTCTCAGGCCACATCACATTTGAAGTGGGCCGAATTATAGTCCCCGAATTAGTTGAATACTAGCGGATCATGCTAGAATGAGCGTAAACTCAAACGGATTAGGCACAAAAAGGCAAAATTCCCGAAGATATATAAGAGCTTATCTCAGATGGACTAGATATCTTGCATTTCAACTAATGAGAATTTATAGAAAGAGTTTCACCCACAACTAAACGTACACACGATCTTACTCTAAAACCTCGGCCAGATAGTATTATGTTCTTTGAGTCTTGTTGGTACTCTTGGAAGTATAACCAAAACTTTGTTACAGTATTGTGAGATAAAATATACATGTATGGTGACATCAGCTATAAGATAAACTATACACATGTATGGTGACATCATCTAATGAACGGTAGTGTTAGCATAATATGAATGAATATTATATTATCATGTTTTCAAGATTTATTATTGTGTTTCCAATTTAGTCTAGGTTATATTATTCACGTTTCCCAATCAATCTATATATGTTTTCCTATTATGTAGATTTTTCTAATATAGTTAGGTTTCTTTTAGTCACGAAGTCTTGTATAACTTATATAAAGACGTTCATTTTATTTACATCAATCAACGAGAATTTCTTATCTATTCAATTTTCTAATAAGAATGGAATCTCAATAAATTAGTCAATGAGCGCGTAACTTTTTTAATCTGCCGAAGAGTTACGTATAAAAGAACAATTGCCCATAAATTTGGATACCAGCTCATAATAGTAATAACCAACGCCAAGCACCACCTTGGATATTGTGTTCTAATCACTCCTTCAGAGCCCACCCCTTCCCACTTCCTCTTTCTGATCCTCTCTCGACTCTCAGCCTTTCCATCGCTTATCATCGAGTATTTACTCGTCTACAGAATTCCCCACGGCTGACAAGGACGCAACCGAGGCTCGAGTCAAATTCGTACTGGCTCGAGCCTTGGTTGGTTCCTTACTACTCTTTGGCTGGTCGAGTCAAGACCCGACTAGATGGCTCATTGGCTCGGGACTCAACATCGATCATTGGTGCCCAGGGTGCGGGCTTCATCGAAGCCGTTTCTGACTATAGCGCGTCGGAGTTCGAGAGGGCCAGAAACTACTACTCCCTATACATCCTCCATCTCTAAATAAGGAGAAAATTTTGGGTACGGAGAGGGTACCAATGGACGGTCCGGATTGAAAGTGTCGTCCGGATTTAAAAAAAATTGGAAAAGAAAAGAAAAAGTGTATTTCAATCCGAGCAGTCCGATGTATTTTTAGACGGCTCGGATGCGCTGAAGGGGCACCACGTCACCCATACCCTATTTGCACCAAAAAATTTCTCCTAAATAAGTATTCCCTACCAAAAGACAATACAATTTTCGAACCAAAAACTAAAATAGTTCCATTCATAAATCAATTTCTTTAGACCGAATTAAAGATCGATCTAATTGAGTTCTTTAATTTGATGCGAAGAAAATAAAAGAATTATACACAAAAGTATTTTATTTTAGTTTTTAAATTACACGTCTTTTCGTAGGACATTTATTAAAAAACGGAGAGAATAATAATTATCCATTTGATTTCTAGAGAATCTGTAACGAATCTAACGATTCAATCACAAGACGTTCCCGTTAACAATTACGGATCGATCGTTTGAAGCCGCTTAAATGTCAAGCATGAAAATCAATTACTAAATCACAAAACCTTCTTAAATTAACTTATAAGCATGTGAGTGATTATGGATTAACCTATCGAGGCGTTCTTTGATGGCGGAGAGAAGCTTGAAATTGTCCTGCTCACTGGTAGCCAATGCCCTCCTGACAACGAGCTCGCGGTTCGGACGGTCAAGTTTCCTGACGTCGACCGCCTCCGTCCTCTCCTCTCCGCTGTCCGATTCCGACGCTGTCCGTCTCAGCAAGGCGAAGTTCGCCCGCTTCTGCGACGGCAACCTCGCCAGCGCCGCCCAAACAAGCTCTTCCTCGTCTTCCTTCACCGACTCCGCATTCGACGCTCGTGCGAACCCCCCCTCCAGCCCTGCTTCCACGTCCAAATCATAGTACCCACTCCCGCCAAACGCCGCCATTCTCTCTCTCTCTCTCTCTCTCTCTCTCTCTCGACGATGAGGAAAAACGCTTTCTCTCTCTGTAACTAACTCATCATTTTGAGAGGATGTGATAATTGGGACGAAGTTTCCAGTATCTATAAGCGCGCGATAATATGGGACGAGTCCTAACAGAATTGAGGATCACTGGTGGCCCGCGAACTTTTGAAAGACGTTGAAATAACCGAATTGGCCCTGAACGAAAAGTTGGTTTTGGACGGTTCGGATTATGGAAAGAGAAAGGGAAGAGATAAGGTTTCGGTCAGGCCGTGCAATACACTTTTGGAATTGGACGGCCCGAATATACCTTTTGGGCACCACGTAGGCTCGGCCACGTGGTATCCTTCCGGTATACAAAAAAATTTCTATAGCAAGGCATTCGTTGTTGATCGAAGTAAATTTACTGAGTGGGCTTGAGGCACCATTGCGTGGTGTTCGTGTTCTTCCAATTCTGTTTAACACTATATATTTACATGAATTTCACAAAAAAAAATATGTAATCTTGAGAAGCACCACGTGACGGTACTGTTCCCGAAAACGGCCAAATAATTACTCCCTTTTAAATACGTGCAAAAAACTTTTGTCCCAAAACTTTGTGGAAAAATGACATGAAATCGTTACGAGACTAAAGTCTTTTAACTATCATTAATTGCGTCTTGTGTAATGGTTTTTTTTTTCCCTTTATCTAAAAACTATGAGACTAAGGGGGTGTTCCACTAAGATTAGTTTTTTGGTTTTTTGGATTTTTTATGTGAGAGCTCGTAATACGTGTTTGACTTTTGTGGTTTTTGTGATTTTTTATGTGATGTATTGTGAGGGGATGACCTGTCTTGAAAAACGCAATAAGCTGATTTTTGGTTTTTTGAGTTAGCGGAACGGGACCTAAAGTCCATTTTTTTCCATGGGGGAGAGTAAAGTATAGTTTTTGCAGTTGTATTAAAAATAGGTGAATTAATATAGCTCAAACTACACTATGTCAAACCAAGGGTTTGTAGCCTACTCCCACAAAGGAGATCATTGTTCGAATCTCGATAAAGACGTTTGGGTTTAGGGCTATGGATAGTCTCTAGACTCCTCTCAAGACTTAAGGGGGTGTGCCACTAACATGGCTTTTTGGACATTTTGGTTTTTTAGTTTTTGAGCACTGCTACATACACGGAAAGAGTACCCAGAAAGTACCAAGAATTTGAACTTCAATGGTCCAGATTCGCTTCAAGCGAATCTGTACCGTTGAAATTCAAATTCTGAATACTTTCTGGGTATCATTTCCGGGTACCTAGACTTTCTGTTAGTTTTTTTATGTGAGAGCTCGAAATACGCGTTGGCTTTTTATGATTTTTTATGTGATGTATTGTGAGGGGATGATATGTCTCAAAAAACACAATAAGCTAGCTTTTGGCTTTTTGAGTTAGAGGAACGGGACCTAACTCTCCCGTTAACCCCGACTGATGTATATCGGGAAAAAAAAAAAAACTACACTACCAAACTAGTTTTATCAAAATGAGCAGCTCATTTTTTGGAACTTGTGGAGAGAAATAGAAAGGATGAGAAAAAATTCCCTTACAATTTACTTTAATTTTTCTTGATCTTTTGTAATACTACCAAACTAGAAAAATGAGTACACATTTCCCGTAATACTCTCTCTCTCTCTCTCTCTCTCTCTCTCTCTCATTGTCTTATATTTTCTCATTTACTATTTCACAACTTTAAAAACCTCTCTTATTTTTTCCTCCTTTCTCATTTACTCCTACTATTTTACAACTTTCAAATCCAGTAGTTAATTTTCAGCCTGAAGCATATTAATAGACTATAAAATGAACCATTTCATATGTGAGACCCGGGGGCTTTGGACATAGACCGAGGATGCGGCCGCATTGGGCCCCCAACCTTTTTTGTATTTTGGAATTGGGGACCTATAAATTTTGAAATTTTTTTTGTTCACCCTCATGAAAAGAGGGTGAACAAAACCCTTATCCTGATTGGTTGAAATGTCGTGGGGTTCACCAAAAATGGTGTGAATCCCACCACAAAGTGATGTAATGCTTACCAAAAAGTGTATTGATTTCGTGGACCCCATACCATTTCAACCAATCAGGGTGAGGGTTTTGTTCACCCTCTTTTGACGAGGGTGAACAAATTTTTACTCATAAATTTTTATGCCCTCATATTATAGTAAATATACATAAATTTAGTAGGAAATGCCCAATTAAACTTAAGGCCCAATTTCAATGGAAGTAAGACCCAAAAAATGATGGAGAATATCTAAAATTTAAAAGTTTGGGGGTTAATATTATATTTATCTTAACTTGTTTAAAGAATCAAAATCCCATATTATATTTATCTTAACTTATATTTAAAGAATCAAAATCCCTGCCTTCGTTCTTCTTTTTCGCACTATTTCCAAGCTCCTAGCCACTAAAATTCGTTAACTTTCAAAGGTATAAAGAATATTTTTGAGACATGGGTGACCATTATGATATTGATGGGAGGAATTTGTTTACACAATTAAAAGTCATGATGGATATTTTACCCAAAGAAATAAGAAAGCCAAAGAAAATGCTCAATTATTTGAAACTAATGAATGATTTTTTTTCCAAATGCGTGAATTGCTTATATTGCCATTTCTCATATGCATGTATTTCCATTTCTCTTTGCTTTTAATTTTGGAAACAAACACAACGAAAAAGTTTCACTATTTAGTACTCCCATCATTTTTGCATGGTGTTTTCACACCCAAATCCACCCACAACGGAATCGTAACAAAAACAACAAGCACACAGAATATTTTACGTGATTCGACCTCAATACCTACCTCCACGGGAAAGAGAGATATTCCACTGTATATGAAAAATAGAGATTACAAGGTGATGTGAAATACCCACCCAAAGAGCTCCTACCACCCAAAGAGATCCTAACACCATGGCTCTGTACGTTGTTTTTCACTCACGCCCCACACTATTTTTCCTCAACATTTTCTCCTCTCAAACTCACACCCGGAGAGCGCGACAACTCCGACAGGGGCTGCCCTCATTTTGCCCTTTTCTGGAGTCGAATCCCTCTGTCTCTTTCTTCTCTCTCACTAATCCCATGCAAGCAAAGCACTAAAAATACACATGGGGAAGTTTCCAGATGAGGTCGTTGGAAAAAAGCATTTACTGTAATTATCTTTCCAAGACCAACGTGTGTTCCACTAACAAAAAAATAATTTATTCCAAAAATCAAGACAGGTCATTCTCTCCTCTCTTTTTTTCTTTTTCAAAAATGCATTATCATATGGGCAGAAAAACCCAACAGGTGTGGTTCTCGGGAAATTCGCCAATGAGTATTAAACCCTATTATCTAAAAATGAAAAAACGTAGTACCATTGCAAAACATACTCCTACCAAACATAAATATTTACAAAGACTACACATTCTGTTTCGACGCAAAATCACCAGAAGACCAAAATGGCGTTCTGCATGCCGATGAAAAAAGGGCGAAGTAAGCTGAGCTACAAGCCTGTAACCAAGATTGGCATGTGAAAATCACCCATTACCGGCTCAAAATAAACTATTACAGGAATATATGTTAAACTCCAGTTTGCTTTAGGGAAGACTGCAATACGCTCAACGCTTGCCCTTAATACTAGAACGAGATGATTTTGGTCCAGCTTTTCCAGGCTTGGAATTCTTACTCTTCAGTGTCGAGTGGTCATCATCAGAATCATCACTTTCACCGGCAAACTTCTTACCGAGTTTCTTTTCAGCCTTTCCACAAACAATAATCTTCTTTTCATCTTTCTGTTGCACGATCTCAGAATCCTCTTTCGGTCTCCAAATGAAAAGAGACCTGAAAATTGAGTAAAATGCAATTAAACATCAACAACGAGAAGTACCAGCCGTCAATTCAAGAAATGAGATGAAAGGTGTTTTTTTCTTTTTTGATATAGTAAAAATAAGATGGAAGTTGATATGTCTGCCGCAATATCATTAACTTTCATCGCTTTATTTCACATCTAATGTTCAAATGCAAACTAGTCCAACTATAGGAACTCGGAGTTCTGTACTCACCGGTCCAGAAAGTTCTAGAGGTTCACTGTTCACATCTCTTACATCTATACAAAATCAGATCTAGACCCGACCAAAAACATTACTAGGTGACAGCGGATGACATCTAGCTCTATCAAACAATCATGATACCATTAAGAACAAGTGGCAAGCCAAGCATCAAAATATCGAGAAACAATGCCATATCCTGGTTTAAAGAAACCAATGAAGTGATACTAATAAGGATCCATAACTAGGAACACCGACAGAAATCCATAAAAGAAATTGCTGCAAAAACAGACTGACTTAAGATATCAATCGAGAAAAGGGCCGATCAAAAAACATCGTGTGAGTATAGGGAAAAGTGTCAAAATAAGAACAAGCCTAGAGCTTAGCTCATTTCAACCCTACCCAATAAAAATTAACTGTAGCAGTCCTACAATGTTGGGCACTTTGGTTACCCACTCGCAAATAAAAACACCCTTTCATTTTGCAATGTTGAACCAAGGAACATATTGTTAGATGACTGGTTCATATGGAATGGAAAAGAATACAATGGGAATGAATGGAAAACAGGTCCATATGGTCCAAACCTTGAACTGCCAGACGCCAAAACGTCATCGCGTGGATGTAGCTTGTTCACAGGACTGATAGTTGTAATGTTTGGTTCAGTGACCTCAGCAATAAGTTGTCCAGTGCTGATGTCTATGAAATCAATAGGATGCAAAGCAGCTCCATTATAGTTTTCACTAATGTAACGTCCAATAACCACGAGGGACTCTGATGGGTCCTATATGAAAAACGATTGGTGAGTACTGATGTTTACAACATCGGTTCAAACAGGTAAATGGATTTCACACTACATAAAGGTAAGACATCACCTTTGGATCCCATTCAGCACGAAAAGGAGTCAAATGTCGATTGAAATCATGACTATGTACTATTTCTCTACTTGGGGAATCCAAATTGCCGAAGATAGAATCCCATACTCGCAGACGGTTGTCCTGTGATGTGGTAAGTATCTTGCTGCCAGTTTGTGGTGAAAAATATGCAGAGTTAACAACACGTCTGTGTGGGAGATTGTAAAGTGATGATCCAGCTTTTAACTGACGCATGTCCCAGATACGAGCCTGAGACAGAAGCATTCCATTTCAAAGACCATCATAATGAATACTTATCTTAAAGGCCATCTCAACAGTAAGTAGTACTCTAACAAATATAGATAGATGGGCTCACAAGCTACTGGGAGGCTGGAGAATTCTTTTCCCCCACAATATTCCAATTTTTTGGAAACCCGACAACCACAAAACAATATCAAGAAATCATACCGAAGAAAGATGCAAATTGCTAAACAAAAAAGCTTACAAAATGATCATTTCCACAACTCAAAAGAAGATCTGGCTGAAGAGGATTGCAGTGTAGCCCCACAACTTTGCTTCCTTTCTTATGAATCAAGGTGGCCTCCCCTACTTTGTTGTTGGAACGCATATCAACCCTACGCATGACAATATAAAGAACCAAACTTAACCTTATGCCCACTCTATCAATAAATCAAAGGTTAAACGCCACTTAAATGCATATATGAACACGCAAATATGCAAACACTCAAGACTCTACAAACATATAGATAATTACATGTCTAAATGAAAGACTCATGTCTGTATAAAACTACAAAATCAGTTCAGTTGTGAGTTGTGAGATGGAGGTAGACCTCAGTCATTTAAGTTTTACCACTTAACTTCCAATTATTCCCGAGTTCTTTGACATATGTCTCCACTGTTTCATCCATTAGTGGTGTCACATACGAAAAATGTTCAGAACTCCATACGAAAAATGTGGGCATGCACAAGCCCAGACGTAAATAGAATGGAGAAACCAAATATCTGCCAGAAGGAAGGTTTCAACTCATTATTAGTTTCCCACCTATTTCAGTACGCCTTCCAGAATAACAAAACATGCTATCAGAAAACTTCCAGTGGAGCTACATGAAGTGACAAGGTCTAACTGTATGAGCAACATGGACAACTTCACAAGGGAGAAATGGCAGAAATTAATCAAAAAAAAGGGCTGACTGCAGTTGCGGAATTCAATTAAAACACTTTGGTTTTGTTGCTTTTGCCTCTCTTTCCAAATAACATAGTTATGATAAGCTGAAGGATACTCACGAGTAGAGAAATCCAAAATTATCTGCGACAAGCACAAGACCTTTCTCTGAGTTTACATCCAAGCCATAAAGCATTCTCCAACTGCTAGGTCCCTACAGGAAAAATATCTATGACTCATACTCGGATGCCAATTTTGTGCAATAAGCCATATAGTCTTTAAAAACAAACCATTTTGCAACAGTATATACTAACTTCTACCCACTCTTACCAGCGTTTCGGACCGACAACTGTTTCACATATAATAACTAAAGATTTGAACCAATGATAACTGCAATTAAATTCATTGGAGGTGAGAACAAGTCATATGCATGTTCAACAACAAAATAATAAGCAGCAGCTGTATGATGGACTCTGCATGAAATCCATGCGTATATCAGATTCTTACTACAAGCATACTAGTATAAGTCAAGTGAAAGAACACATTCCTAATTGCTTTAAAGTAGAGAATGCTATTGGGAAAAATAAGAATGAAAAACCAAAACCAATAAGGTCTCAAAGTTCAATGATGGTCCACAACATTCCTGAAAAAACCTCAACATCTGCCTGATATATACAACACAGCATAGGAGTTTGACAACAATAGATTAGATAAAAGGAAACGAGGACTCAACTTCAAATAATATACCTGCCAACCATCAGGATTAAGGTTCATCAATGATAATGAAATTCCAGTCTCCAAATCTGTGCAACTTATTGTTCCATCTGAAGATGCAGCATATACTGTTCCATCATTTGTGGGATTGAACCTGCAGATTTTGAATAACAAACGATGTGATCACCAAAGAGAAAAAAAAAACCTGTTGAGTACAAGCTCAGAGATGCATCCCATTAAGGCATTAACAGATGCATACCAGAACAAGTAGGATGGGGGTTACTCACTTCATATGGTTAAGTATGCAACCATGGATGTTCCCATAGACTATCTTTTCATGCACTTTAACAAAGTCCCAAACTCCAAGTTGTCCTTTCTTTCTCAATAAACCAATAGGAAGAGAGAGAGAAAGATGTCACACCATCAGAAAATAATTCTGACCTTAATTAAAACACTCAAACACCTGCTAGCATATTATTCAGGTGACTCTAACCTTATCTCCAGATAGCAAAATGTTATTATTTGTTGGATGGAACTCCAAACATGTAACTCTTCTACTATGGTATCTGATAACCGCACAGTGCACTTGATCTGGAACCACAAAGGCTGGCTTGATCTATTGAACAAATAACAAAACCAAGAAATATAAATTCTGGTTAAGATCACAAATAAAGAACACAATAACCAATAAAAATGATGGCATGGAACTTTGAAGGTCAAGATGGACCACAATATCACAGAATGCATAGATAAATAATCGAGATTAGACAATTGTGAACTTGTTCATAGTAATGTGAACAACTCAAAAGCTGGAATTACAATGTGAACAACTCAAAAGCTGGAAAGCTGAATTATGACCGTAAAGTTGTCTCTCTTTTTTTAATAAAAATAATACACTCTGTCCCTCATTCTGTTGAGCGCCAGGAACAAACCCCGTGAAAACAGAAAATAGAAGGGAACAGGATGACTCAATCGCAGCAAATAAGTCATTAAGCACATACCAAATCCAACCTTAAAAAGAAATTAGAAACTAAAAACGCAAAGTTATAATCAAAAAGGAGGATTAAGCTTTTGCATCTCTTACCAAGAAGGAGAAATTAAAGAGGCTACAGGCACTATCAATAGCTCATGTTATCACATTAATGTGGCACGAACGAAGTTTTTCTTAATTCTTCAGTTTCATCTACCCTATTTCTAGACTACTCGGGCATAAAAACTGAAGGCAGAAAAAAAAATTCAATCCTATCAAACATGAATCCCCAATTCTAAATACAAACAGATTGTCAATGGCTCCATGCCCAACGTAAGGATCACTACAAGTTCGAGCAGCATCAACAACTTCTATAGAAATAGAAGCGGTTGTTAGCATAACAGAGCATGGTTAACCAACAGTATACAAGTTCAATGACGATTACCAAGGCAAGTGAATTCGCTAACCTAAGTAAAATAAGCAGTGTCTGATTATATTGGAAAAGCACCCAGAAGCAATGGGTAACAAGCACTTAAGTAAACAGTTGTCATGCCCTAACAAAGTTGATACCATTTCCCAAAACAAAGTTTGAAATGCATAACGTTGGAATTCAGCTTACTTTGGAGACTCTGGGCCTAAGCTGACGTTCGAAGACGTACTCCAAAGAATTATGAGCATTTCTATGGGGCGCTGGGATTACCCCGTGCTCAATAGCAACCCGGTGTGGACAGTTCATTGTTGTGTGGCCTTCAATCCTCAATGAGGATAATAAACAGATAATTAGCATCACATAAGAATAAATCCATTTCAAAATCTAATGAACCAAGTGAACACAAAAATATACGGATTGCCAATCGTAAAACCAACATAAAAAGGATAAAGAAACCATTGTGGCTCATTCAACAATTGCAGCTTATAGAATGTAAACTACAAGAAATTGAGCTTTGCAACCCCTAATAAGTCCCTAGCAAGAGATTGCTACTGCAACCCGTGTCAATAAAGAAAATTGATTTTCCATTGTTGGGTACTGCCGCAAATTCACATTCGCAAATGGAAAATAACTGAACATCCAAAATGATCAATATGAAAAATTTCAATATAATATACACGAAACAATACAAATTTATTGATCAATAAAGTACAAAAAAACAAAAGATTTACCAGGCATTTTGCAAAGAAAACATGGTTTCATTGGGCAATCAATGTACGTAGCCCCCTTGAATCCCGCTTCATGACCGGTTCTCTTGCACACCTAATAAACATCAACCCATAAGAGACATACCCCCAAACATAAAAAATTCATCAAAATAAAAACCGCAAGAAAAGAAAAAGAAATAAAATTGCAACAAAAACAAAGGGTTTTGAAATGAACTCACAGGGGAAAATAGAGAGAGACAAAAAGGGTCCCACTTACTTTGCAGACTTTCTTGAGACTGATAGTGATCGGAACTTTCTCTCTCTTCTTCGCCGCCGTCGGCGGCTCCTCTTCATCACTTTCCCCATTCTCAACCTCTTCCGCTTCCGCTTCCGACTCTACGACGACGTCCGCTACCTCTTCTTCGTCCGATGAACTTTCTTCGGAGTCGGTGTCTCGCTCAATGACCACGGCCGGAAACGACGTTCTCCTGGTCTGTGGGGGCATTTTCGGGAACTGAGAAGTTTGTACAGGTTCAGACCACTGGTCAGAGTTCGAATGGGCGATGAATTGGAGTCGGTGTCGTTTTGAGACAACCGACTCAACTTTTGGGGGTTGGATTGATTTACGGAAATACCCTCCGTGGTTGTTCCCGTTGGCTAGGTGTGATTGATAAAGGCGTGGGGTTATTTCCGGTTTTTTCACTACTCGGAAATGGCGGGAGACGACGAGTCACAACGTGGCTTGTTGTCCATCGTATGCCGATGCTTTTCCTTGCTTGGTAGTACGATTTAGGAAAAGACGTGATTTTGTTCGTTTTGGTAATCAAGAACCGGTTTTCTCAATTATTATTCATATTTTTAAATATTATTTTTATTTTTCTCTCTATCTCTCTCTAATCATTAATCCCTATTTTTTAATTATTACTCATATTTCTCTCTCTAATCATTACAAAAATCAAAACCCTAACCAAACACAACCCGGTGTCGTTTCTGCTTCTCCAGCATTCCCTTCACATCCTTTAATCAAGTCAATTTATCTTGGAAAATGCTAACGTGTGCGCAATAGGCACACATTAAGATTGAAAAAGTGTATTGAAATATATGAAATGTGTATTGAAATGTGTAAAAGGTGTATTTGGGTGTATGTTATTTTTGTTTATTTGTGTATTTATTATGTGCTCATTGGACACACGTTAGCAAGACTCATCTATCTTTGCAACACACACAAATAAAAAAAAGGAGTCTATCCTTCTGTTATAAAACTAGGTGCTTTGGCAAAAAAACCATAAACCAGTTTTTTAGTTTATTTATTTTGTCTTTATTCAAATTTTTTTCGCAAATGTTAATTTTGTGTCAAATTTTGTAGTTTATTGGTTCTTCTCAACGAGACGAATCTATAAAGTATAAAATTATATAAACTAAATTTTTTTTAATAAAGCCAAAAATATGTGGTTTATTGGATTAATTTTGGCTTTATTCAAAAAAAATTACATTTCCCTATAATTTCATACTTTTTAGATTTCTCTCATCAAGACGAACCAATAAACCACCAAAAATCGATGCAAAACTAACAAATGCAAAAAAAATTTGAATAAGGTCAAAACGAATATTCCAAAAACCAGTTTTTGGTTTTTTGCAAAAGGGGAACGAAAAATAGATTTCCAATAAAAAAATTATTAAATAGATTTCCAACAAAAATATACAAGTAAATATTTACGAAATACAACTATTAAAATTTATCTTGTAGACCAATCAAATAAGTAAAAAAAAATGCCTTTTTTATTTCTCTTTTCTTGCTTGTCGTTCTCTGTATTCATGTATTTAGGCCTTATTCTAGAAACCCTCTTTCCTATTAAACTGTCTTTTTTTTTGTGTTGATGTACTAGGAGAGAATAAACTGTCTCGTAAAATGTGAAAAAACAGTAGCAGACAGTTTGCTAAAAATGACAATTTCCTGATTAAGACGGATGAAAGGAGAGTACCTATGTTGCGTAAAATGCGGATGTACTAGTACGAGAAACAGAAACATGGCATGCTGCATGCCTAACTTGTAGGGGTGTAGTTCTATGGATTAAGTTTGTAAGTTGATATTTTTGAAAAAAATTGGGTCATTTCATATCACAAAATATTGGGATAGGAGTGTATCATCTTTCGGAAATGTGCATACAAAAACTTAAATCGTTATGGTATGAGAATTCCTGTAACATAGGAGAGGAGTTGGTTTGTTAGATATCGATATTCTTTTCACTGTCAATATTCCAGAAATGATCTCTCTCAATCTATCCCTCTACGGCTCTACCCTCTCGCCTCCCGATTTGCATCCTCCGTTATCCAACCTCCATCGTTTTCAGCGATGGAGGGCCGGATTTGCTTCCCTTGGCTCCTATCCAAACCGCAAGACAGTTAGATCTATTGAGGCTTTAGAGTTTTAGGGTGGTGCGGTTTCTTTTCTGGCGAATAAGAGGCCAAATCCGAGGCGGAGGTTCAGGCGTCCTCTCCCATGCCAGGTTTTTTTCTTTTCCTGCTCTTATTTTGTTTTTGCTTTGTCCATCTTCGTTTGTAGAGATTGTTGTTCCCTGAGTGAAACTTTCTATACCCTTTTTGGGTATTCTTGTGAGCCGGGTGATATCCTCGGAGTTTACCTACCCATTCCATATGGATAATCAGAAAGTTGAGGATCGATTTTTCCAAACAAGAGCGCTGGATTGTGGTCTGTAGCCCTTAAGGCGTTTTCCTAGTAAAAAAAAACAAATGATTTGATACGGTGTTTACATAAGAAATTTTCAAAACCCATAACTTATAGACACGTATGTGGGACTACCAAATGTCGGTGGCATGCAGTTATTTGAAAATATTGGATTATTCTCGTACAAGAAAGATCCAAACGACATCATTATATCCTTAAGAAATTAAAGGGTGGTTACTGACAGTTACGGTTTTTAACACGACACCATTTGTAGCTTTTGATTTTGAAAAGGTAGTTATTGGTCCAAAGACCAATGAGAACAAGGCTTCAAAGTCATATTTTAAACTGCCAAAAGAGGTGAAAACCATATTGTTACACGTGTAGAGAGCATAACTAGCAAATTGCTATATCATTACACATGGACAAATTGTTAGTTGGGTAAATATACGTGTAAGATTGAGAAATTAACAGTTGAAGTCGTCATTTGAAAATCAGATTAAGATTAGAGAAAGAAATTATTTTCTGATCTTAAATCATGGATTTAAACAAGCAACCGTACAAATTCAAATTCAAAAACCTTTCAGGAGGGAAGTAATGGACTTTTAAAAGTTCAATGATAAAGTTCTAAGTCAAGAAATCAGGCGGGAAGTTCAAGTTACACAGCAGTGCCTATAAATAGAAGAAGATGAAGAGAGGAAAGCTCCGGACAAATCTTCAACAAACAGCATTCAAAAATGATGTTTGGTTTGTTCTTTGGCAGTTAAGATTGTAGTTTTAGGGATTTGAACTCAATTCGAAGTAGTTGTTAGGAATTGTAGTTGTAATAATCCAGTGTTCGAAGTAATTGTAATTGTTCCATTTGAAGTTGAAGAAGATCTTGAAGTAAGTTTACTTTTGATTCATCAATCAAAGTATCTTGTTTCTTTATTGTTCTTTGATTTCCTGAGTAAATTGGTTTCTATTTCTTCATTTTGAAAAAAAAAACCCTCTTAGTTGAGGTAATTGAACCATCTAACCACAATTGTCTGATTAATTTTGGGTTTCCAAACTTAATCTAAGAGAGAGGATACATAATCTTTCTCTGGCACGCTCACATTCAATTATTTTTCTATTCCAAAGAAGTAAAAAGCCCAAACATACGGTCAACGATTTACAACAAATGTCATTACAATCACACCTTTGCACTTTTGGGCTAAAGGTTTAGATATGAAAGTGATTTTCCCTCGAGAAAGATGGAGGCACTCACTCACACTAAATTTTGTTTTGTTCACCCTCCTTAAAAGAAGATGATCAAAATTCTCTATCTTTATTGGTTGAAATGGTATAGGTCCTACAAAAAAGTAACATCATTCCATCAAAAAGTGATGTCATCCTTATCAAAAAGTGTATTGCATGGGTGAGACCTTCACCTTCTTAACCAATAAGAGGGAGGGTTTTGTTCACCATCTTTTAAGAGAGTGAACAAAATTGGCACTAACAGTTGCACCAATAATTGTACAAACTCTCTTACAAGAGATATGTGGGGCCCACATTTGAGTGGTAAGATCGACGTATCCAATGTGAGAGAGTTTGTATAGTTGTTGGTACAAGTATTAGTGCATGTAGTTAGGGCTGCAAACGAACCGAGCAGCTCGTGGCTCGGCCCTGCTCGGCTCGTTTAGTAATTGAGCCGAGCTCGAGTTTTGGGCTCGTTTAGTAAACAGCTCGGTAAAACCCGGCTCGGCTAGCAAAAGCTCAGCTCGTTTATATAGGCTCGGCTCATTAAAGGAGGCAGGGTCGGCCCAAGCCCTAGGGCACTCAAAAAAGGCTAAATTTTTTGTGTACTCCCAGTCTCTCACATTATTTTATAATAGGCTTGAGTAACACTCTTTTTGACCCGACAACAAAATAAAAAAGCCCAATCTTACTTATAAAATGGCCTAAACAATTGTTATGACTATTGAGCCAACTAAAACAGACCCTGATCCTTATTTACAATAGGGCCTAAGGAATCTTTAAATGCAAAAGTCAAGAATGCTCAGGATTTAAATAACAAATTAATGTTTGTCAAAAAAAAAAAAATCAAATTAATGATCTTCCATTTTTTTTTATATACTATACGTTTATTATTTCTTGACACCACTTCACAAAAATCCGTAATGTAAATAAATGGATCGTTGTACTTGTCCTTTAAAAATGAATTGATAGACTGCATATAAAGGGTCAATATCGATACGTATACAATATTTAGGGGTTTTTTACTGTCTCATTTTTGCAATTCAGATTGTACGTTCTCATATTTTGGAAGTTTTGATAGTGGATTGAATTATCAAAAATATGAAAATAAACTAGAGGCATGCATAATCCAAAAATCACCTCCTGAGGAGATTTTATTTTTACAGTTCAATCTATAAAAATAAACTAGAGGCTGCCAAAACTTTCAATATTGACAGTGAATTAAAGATTGAACTGTCAAAAATATGAAAATAAACTAGAGGTCTGCATAACCCAAAAATCACCTCTAGAGGAGGGGATTTTTTTTTGACAATTCAACCTATAGAAATAAATAGAGGACTGCATAACCCAAATATTAAACTAGAGGCCTGTCTCAACCATCACCTACAACATGTGTCCCAAGTGAAAACACTTGTAGAAATGGCCAAAAAAAAGTTTGAATTATTTAAGTGTTATACGTTAGGGTACAATTTTTAGACAAAGCCTAGGGTACTCCAAATCCATGGCCTGGCCCTGAAAGGAGGCTTATTTAGTAAATTACCCTGGCTCGCTCGATAAGGGCTCGAGCCGAGCTCGAGCTCAATTTTTGGCTCGTTTACTAAACGAGTTGAGCTCGAGCTCTACAAAGCTCGGCAGAGCTCGAGCTCGGCTCGTTTGCATCCCTACTTGTAGCAAATCTTTTTTCCCTGCGGTTGGGTATGGAATAATGGAACATAAGAAAATTTACTTTAAAGTTTGCTTCCTGTTTTGAAAAAATAAGAGAAATAAGGAAAAATCAATTCAACTGATCGCACCTAGTTATTATCCAATTGTCCTACTCCAGATCCTTCAAATCGATGTTCTGAATATTCTTGATAAGTTTCCATGAAATAATTGACAAATTATACAAATTCAAATTAAAAAGTTGGATTTCCTATTTGTCAGCCAAGATGATTATGTTTTGAATTTTAAAAAACACAAATTTTTAATAATCTGTACCACAAAAAAAAAAAAAAAGAATCTACATCAATCTTTAGTAGCTCCATAAGGAAGACCTCTTTCTCCCACATTTGATTTGTTACACAAAAGCATAGGATTTGGCATGTATTTATTAATCACTTCTACATAAATGTAACTAATTCTTATTTCTTCCATAACGTTGTGCCATGTACAAGATGATGATTATTCTCTCTATGGACATAGAGTATATGGCATATATTTTCATTTGACTACACACCCTTCTGGGACGATTTTTGATTTTTTTTTTCATGCAACGATTATTTGTAACATTCTCAACCCAAGATGGATTCCATGTATGTATAAGTCCCACCACATATGAGCAGGGCGGACCCAAGCGTTTTGAGTGCCCTAGGCCTAATCGAAAAAATGTGCCATAAATTTTTTTTCCAGCAACAATCACAATACGAGAAAGCCCTAAAATTTGAGTGTCTTTGACTGTATCGTTCCAATTTGTAACTTGTTATGAATAAAGTCATGAAGATCTAGATTTCAAAAAAATATATATATTTATCAAGTTTATGCCCTTTAACTGATATAATATTGAGCCTTTTTTTTAGATCCCACACAATAGTTTAGGCCCTTTTGTAACTAATATTGGGTTTTTTTTTTTAGATTGGGCCACAACAGTTTAGACCATTTTGTAACTAATATTGAGCCTTTTTTTAAGATTGAGCCACAATAGTTTAGGCCATTTTGTAACTAATATTGGGTCTTTTTTTTATTTGGGTAAAAAAAGAGTCCTAGTCTAGCTCATTTTTTAAAAATGTTGGAGTGCCCCCAAAATTGGCCCTTCTTGGAGTGCCCTAGGCCCAAGCCTTGTGGGCCTTGGGCCTGGGCCGGCCCTGCATACGAGAGAAGAGTTGCAAATAACCCTCAAAATTACATTGTCAAGCGCATAGTGAATTGTCTATGTATGAAAGCTTCGTCAACAGTGAAACTATCGTGGCAACTGAACATTGACAAGATGCATGCGGGTTCTCTGACATTCTAGCCATTACGCTGGATGTACTCATTCAGTTAATTTAGCTTTATTTTTCTGTTTTTCCTGTTTGTATTTTGTCATTTTTCAGTTGTATTTGTTTATACTCGGTAGCATTTGATTAATAAACTTCTCACTCATTCTCTGAAAGAAAATGCAGTATATTTGTTCAAATATGCCCCACAAACACATGATAATGTTCATTAAATGAGTCTAATTGAATCCACTTTTTATAAAAAGTAGTAAAAATAATTGATATATTTAGATTTCTCATGCAAAAAGTAGTAAAATAGATTGTGGCTATTGTTTACAACTTAGATTTCTCGTGCAAACCTTTATAAAGAGTAGTAAAAGTAATTGATATATTTAGATTTCGCATGCAAAAAGTAATAAAAGAATTTGTGCTTATTGTTTATAACTTAGATTTCTCATGCAAATTATTTGGTAACGCCTTATTTACTTATCATGTGAATTTTCTCGGAAAGCAATTAAGCAGTAAAAGATCCGCCAAACGAGTATATATATTACTCCTTAATTATTTTATTAAAGAAACGAGCGAAAAAAAAAGTAACTGTAACTACAGCTGTAAATGAGTTAAGCCGTTTGTGAGCTCGATTTAGTTCGGCTCATAAAGAGTTCTTTCGAACTCAACTTGTTATGTTGTTATTGAGCCTTGGCTCGAGCTCAAGTTCATTATAAACCTTAACAAATTAGTCTGAACACGGCAAGGCTCGACTCGATAAGACTTGTCTGCTTTTTAGAGTAATAAAATAATATACACTTCTTATTCTAATTTGATATCTTCGTGGACTATCTTTTAAAAAACTTATTAACTTTCAACATTATTTTGAAATTGAGACTATTTTCCTGTAGAGTATATAGATATAAAACAAATATACATACACAAGGACTAAAACTTTTTTTTTGTTGTCTTAAGACTATGCGAACACACACACACACACACACATATATATTCCTTGTCTCGTTAAGACTCGTGAACAATCTCAAGCTCGAGTTAAACATCGGTCAGCTTGGCTCGAGCTCGATTCGTTAAATTTTCACTGAACTCGTTAAAAATTTAATAAACAAGTTTGAACACAATAAAACTCGACTCAACTAATTTGTAGCCCTAACTATAACCCTTCCTTGAGGAGTTCCTTTCCCTCGTCAAAAATGCCTGATGGGTCTACTCAGTAAACATGACACACTAGTGCTTGTACTACTGCCACATTCCACTAACTCAAAAAGCCAAAAATCAGTTTATTGTGTTTTTTGAGACAGGTCATCCCCTCACAATACATTACTTAAAAAATCATAAAAAACCAATGCATTTTTCGAGCTTTCACATAAAAAAAAAGCAAAAAAAAAAAAAAAAAAACCCAAGTCAGTGGAACACCCCCTAATTTTTTAGAAATTACTTACGTACAAGCCCATAGTTAAACAACCTCTAATCTCAATGGTTGCCTAGGTGATCTTGGCTTAAGACCTAAGGCCTTGGGGTTTGTTCCCTTCTAAAATTTCAAGTTCAATTATCTTCGCCAGCAATTCTTAGAGCCACCTCACCCAACTTGCAATCATGGAAATGATTATGGGAGGAGTTGTAGGATTAGCCCGAGATATGTGCATACTAGCTCGAGACGCCCTACAATACACACCCAAACCCAAAAAAAAAAAAAAAAAAAGCCCTTTTGTTTGTAGTTCATTAAGAGAGATAAAATCAACATTTCAATTATTTTGCAAATGACGACTTTTGATTTTATCAGATTATATCATTTGAAAAACTTCCCTGAACTTATTATATAGTGGTGGGCCGAAAATGGACTACAATGATTACTTAAATAAGTCGATAATCTCCCACTTGTCCCAAGTCCCAACCAATAAAGTGGATAACATTAAGAAGTTGGTGGAACTATCCTTCAGCTCTGGCAGCAACCATTTCTTGTTTCTGAAAACCAAGGCTCGGCGCCATCCGGTTTCGGCTTTAATCCACTAAAGTCGCACCCAAAACCCTATCCACGTACTTTCTAATAACCTATTGCCACGTCAAGACAACACGCTTATTATCCTCCCGTACTTCCTCCTCATATCTGCCCACCAGAGGTAGAGCATGCAGAGGATCTCAACTCAGCCAGATATACGAAAGAGAAAGGATAAATACAGAATAGAATAGCCGAAAGGAGAAGAGGGATTTGCTTTGGTCTGTGTGCATAAAAAGTAGTAGTCGGAGCGGCCTCGGAGTGTGCGAAAAAACCTAGGTGGAGAAATTCATCGGCTACAACTCGAAGAAATTATTAGGGTTGTAATCTGGTTACTCTCTGCGTTTTTTTTTTGAAAATTGTTGGATGGGAATAATTTCCTGTGTAAATCATGGCGACGAGGAAGTCATTCAAGGATTCTCTAAAAGCTCTCGAAGCAGATATTCAGCACGCCAATACTCTGTAACTCCCTTTGTCTCTCTATCTCTTCCTGATTAATTGATTCATTGGGGTTGAATTTTACGTTTAGGTTTGGGAGTGAAAATGGTTTGTTTGGCTTTTGGAAATTTTCATGTTTAGCTTATGTGATCAGTATTAGAATTGCCCTGCGTTCCGCGAATGAATTATTCTCTGTGGCATTGTGTGAATTGTTTCCTGTTTTATTACGAGAGGAAGGTGGGATGTAGTTGATGCCAATTTCAAGATATGGATATTTGCCTTTTGATTTTTGACAACTATCAGCGTTCTGCATTTCGTGGTTTTACGTATTGTCGTAAAAGTATTATATGCTTGATTCGTTGATCTAGTTTTCGGTGGAGCGTACTTGTCCAGGTCTTGAGTAATCATTCTCTGATGGGGATGAAATAGGCTTGGGGGGACGGAGGGAGGCACTGGAAATTATGTTCATTTACGCCAGCATATCAGAATTAAAATAACCACACAGTATTTTTGGTTTCTAATTAGTTATTACCGAATACGCAATGCTCACACTTTACATAATTTCATACCGCTGGGGTTTATGCTGTTGTAAGAATCATGAACATATTAGGTCCTACAACCCATAATTTATGCTCTCTTGAGTCCTTTTCGTGCATTGTTTCAGTTCTTCTGGTTTTTACATTGTTGAGTAGTATGAGATTCTGAAATTAATTTTTTTACTATCTTCATGACACAGGGTGTAGACTCTCTTTATTATGTGGTATTCCTTCCTCATTCCATTTGCCTTGTTACTACAGGGCTTTAGGTTGTCCAAGGCTGAATGATGGAGCATGCCTTCAAATGAGAGTGTCTTATAGTCCAGTTGCACATGTATTTCTGTTTCTTGTTCAGTGGGCAGATTGTCAACTTGCTGGTACCCTTGGGTTGCTGCGAGTTCTTATTTATATGGTAAACTCCTCGACATGGTTTACAGTTACCTTGTGTATAGCCTTTGCTGTTTCATGTTTTATTCGCTGGTTGAATCCACTCCCTTTTATTTTTTTAGCTTTGTACTCATTGTTCTTTCTGTAGTTACTTTAAAAGTCGCTCATATTTGTCAGTAAAGCGATTCCTATTTTACTTCTTTCTTGACGGCATGTGGAACATTGGTGTATTGATGCAGACCTATGCAGATGGCAAAACGACTATGTCTGTTTATGAGAGAAAAGCTAGCATAAGGGAATTCTATGGTAAGTTTGAGAAAGTGAGTTTTGCAAATCTTTTCTTGCATCCATAAATCCTCCACAGACTCATGATTCAAATACTACATTCAATTTATTAATTTGCAACATAGCCACTCCCCACTACCTATTTTTTTTATAGTTCACAAAATAAGTAAGCTTCAATGTTAGACACGTATGTACTTACAAAATTATTTTCTATCAACAGCTGTTATATTTCCTTCTTTATCGCAACTTCAAAGCGGGATAACAGATTTGGAGGATAGAAAACAGAAAGAGATATGCTCACTCAGATACTCTAAAAAGGATGATTTAGACAAGGGCAAACTCACTGAGGCCGACATTGAGAGAGAGGATGAATGTGGGATTTGCATGGAAATGAACAGCAAGGTTGTGTTGCCTAATTGTAGCCATACCCTGTGCATGAAGTGTTATCAGGATTGGTGAGTTCCTCATTCTGATTTCTAAAACTCATCCTCTCTTTGAAGCATGCTTTTTTTTTTTATGAAAAACTCTGAAGGTCAGAGAAATTGGTGCTTCATGGCGTTCTTGCATCCCTAACTACCTTGTATCCTGGACTACCGAACAAAAAACGAAGCATGGGAAGAAAATATTAAAGTGTTTTCTGAAAGTTATTTCTTGGTAAGTTGTAACTCAGTTGTGTCAAAAGTAATTTTATGAGCGGCAAATCAAACCAAATTCAGTCATTTTTTCTTTTTTTTGTTACAAACTATCACAGTAGAGATTTCAGATACTCTGCGCAACCATCTTTCAAATACTCTCCCCAACCATGCCGTTTTCTCTTTGCTTCCTTTGACCATGATAAGGTTTTGTTTCCCCGCAGTTCACTTTGTAAGAAGTGTTTTGGCAATACTAATATGACCGGACAAACTTATTGGGGAAATAACGATTGTTGGACCAAACTAATTGGTAACCCAACATTGGTTCCCACTTGCATGCATCATTCTGCTTTAGAGTTTCTCTATAGCTAAATTTGTAAGATGCACAAGTATTTCTTTAAAAGAAGGATATAGGGAAGCCGGAAGCGTATTTGCTCTCCCATTGTGACTGGAATGGTTTCTCAGCAAGGTGATCAAATAAGCTTGTTTAATCTGCTGCATCATGTTCCTATCTGTTTCAAAATCAAACCATCCTTCTGACATAATGATTTTTTGATATGTACTACTTTTCAATGGGAACAATTCCAGCATTTCCGCTAACAGTAACTTCTTTGGACCTGATGTGTTTTTCGGTGTTACTTCAGGCGTGGGCGGTCCCAATCTTGCCCCTTTTGTCGGGATAGCCTTAAACGGGTGAACTCAGGTGATCTGTGGATTTGCTTAGGTAACAATGACATCACCGATTTATCCATAATCTGTGGAGAGAACTTACAGAGGCTGTTTATGTACATAGAAAAGTTGCCTCTTATTGTTCCAGATCATGTTTTTGTGTCCTATGATTCTCGTTACAAGTGAAGGACTACTGACTTTGGTTTTAGTCTCCTGAGGGAAGTTCAAGTGTATATTATATCAACGTACTTAACAGTTAAGAATTGTATTATATTCATGCTGGATTTAGTGTCAACGATGATGTTGATCTCTGGTTTGTTCGTATCAATACAAATGTGATTCCGGAACTCATCTGTTTGCTCTTTAAGTACTTGTGCTGTTATTTTGACCTTCAACTTTGAGCTTCAAGCAAACCCCAGCCCCCATCCGAGACTTGAACATCAAATTCTTCAGTAGAAAACAACCTCGTGAAAAGAATCACCTCCCGAGCTCCACACCCACCTTTTAACCGTATTCGGCAACTGCATCGAAGTCGTAGTAATGTTTATTTTATTATTGTAACCAAGCCAGTTTCAAATCACTTGCGAATGTTGGTGGTAACATTTTTTAGGGTGGGATATTTAATAACCTAATGCAATTTATTTTTCATTTAGATCCCCAATTTGCTTGGTTTTTTTTATTTTTATTTTTATAACAAGGCTTCTAGCTTAAGCGCACGTCAACTAATTCTGGGGACCATAGACTCACCACCGTCTACTTACGGGAGCCCCACTGGAAGCCAATGCAAATGTTCTATATGGATTGACTCCAAAAGAGTTGATAGCATGTTAAAAGTTCCGAATCTGACATCTTAAGCAAATCCTCAAGTATCATGAACCACTTGGCCACCCCTGGGGGTTCCCAATTTGCTTGTTGACAGTACCCATTCGCGTTCAGCTAGGGACCGATCAATTTTGCAGTCAGATGGCGAATTCTCATGTATTTTTTCGTATCCCTCTTATGTACTCCCTCCGTCCTTTTTAAATGATCTGCTCGGGAAACGTGTATTTTTGTGGACGTTAAAAAAGGCACCTCCTTAGAATGTTTTTAATTTTTTTTTGCACCAAATTAAAGTACTCAATGAGCACTTTAATTTGGTATAAAAAAAATTAGAAAATTATATCGAGAAATATATTTTTTAGGGGTTTGAATTGCACGTATTCCCGTATGGATCACTTAAAAATGGACGGAGAGAGTACAACACTATCCATAATCTAGTGGAAAGGTTCAACCTTGAAAGTTCATTTAATGGAAAATTAGCCTCAGAGTCACCCATAATGAACAAGGATATTAAGTACTGGCAACCCTTACAACAAGGTAAAATGGTGTGAGACCATTAACTCATGGCAAATACTAATGTATCTTAGGCTCCGTTTGTTTGAGCGTAAAATATTTTACAATGAAAAACAATTTTCCTGTAGAATAATTTTGGCGAAAACATAATTTGTCGTTTTTATTTTTGGGTGTTTGGTTAGATATACAAAAAATATTTTCCATGTAAACATTTCAGAAAACAAGGGTGCCAATTGAAGTTTTGGCTCCCTTAATTTCCCAGAACTAATAAGGATGGTAAGTGGCAAGAGAGAGAGGAACGAGGATGAGGGAGGGGATCACAGATGTGTGAGTGCCGATTGGCAAGAAGCGGGTTATATGCTGGAGCAGAAAATGACTTTTCGGATATTCATCCGTAAGTAATTTTCATGCGATTAGTGTAAAATATTTTACACGTAAAAATATTCTCCCCACAATTTGTGCAACCAAACACCAAAATTCTGGAAAATAATTTACAAGAAAATATTTTACACTCAAACAAACGGAGCCTTATAATTACACATACTACAAGAAGTTTACAAATGATCATGACGACTAGAGAATGCTCAAGGCCAACAGGTCTTATTTTATTATTAAGAAGGTACAATATCATCACTTGTATTTCTAAATCCTAAGGCAAAGGATAGGGGAGGCTGTGATTCGAACCCCAACTATGAGAGCCGGTGTTTCAAGCCCCACGCTAATGGGGCAGCCATGCGCTCTAGCTTTAACAAGTTTAAAATAAGACCAATATTTACATATGGGCACAGCAATATAGACATTTCAAATACAGAAACCAGCATCTGAAGAGGGATGCATGCGTTTCAAGCAGTTGCTATACTATCCGCTGAAGTTCTGGTGGTGAGGGACGGTCTCATTGTGACGATAGCAGATTCATTTGCTCCAGCTCTCAGAGCAGCCCTTCCGGCTTCCAAGAACCTCTCAACAGCATTCTCCGCGTAACGGTTAGCTTCACCCACGGTCATGCTTTTGCCCATATTGGGGTATGTGTTGAGAACATAATCACCAACCAGCTGGGATGCAAGTTGGATCATCTCAACTTGGAACTCGGAGAGTTTCTCATCTTCCTTTGGTCCGTGTGGCCTAAGTGATACCTTAACTTCTGGGAGCGTTACTGTTCACCAAACATATTTCACATTACCGTGGCAGATAATATTCGCCACAAAACTATAATCAGAGAGACTTTCATAGTATGAAACATGAAGTGAGATTCAAACATCCTCAATACGGACTATATTGAGTCATTGACACATCTCTATGTGAAGAAACTCCGAGTTAATTAGCTTTTCACCCAACATTTCAAATAAACAGGTTTGGGAAAACTGAGGCACCGTGAGAGACTCAACTTTGAAAACCCTTAATGTCAAAGATACACGAGTATGATAATGAGTTGGAATCACGAGACCTCAAAGGAAGCAGGCAGGAAGGAAATATGACAACCAAATATGGTGCCCTATTAAAGTAATTCGTATCATACTCCAAAAATCATAAACGGAGGGAGGGACATATTTAACACATTCTCCAGTGGGCAGCAGCAAGGACACAATAGGCATCAATTAGCAAATATGCTTCCAAGATTATAACGAGGGTCAATGTTGGAGAGAACGTCTGTATTTTTGGTGGTAATCAGAGAGATGTTGTGTGGCAGAACTCAACAACAGAACCTAATTGTCCTTGATCAATGATTCCAGCTACTGAAACTTTGAAACAGCCTATGTTATTTGTTCATCCAGAAAACAAGAGCATATTACTACAGAGGGTTAAGGGCCAGAACAGAGTAAAATGGTGAAGGCTCATGTCAAGTGCAGGTTATAGGCTTTGAAGTTAAGAAGCATTTACTAATAAATTAGTAAAATATATGCTATATTGATCAAGCTTCATTAAGACCATAATAACATAGAGCACAGAAATCCAAAACCTAGAGGATCAGTCAAACCTGGACAATCATCACGTGGGGTTGTGCGAAGTTTGAAGTACTTCTCAAAAGTTCCAGCCCATGCGTCCCTTTTCGTCAGGAAGTTTGATTTTAGATTGAAAAGCTTCTTAACAGTCGCAGGAATAGAAGAATGTTCAAACTGTGAATCTGGGGTTGGCCCGCTTGGCTCATGAATTACTGCACCAAATAACCGAAGAGCCAGCCAATATCAGAGACAAATAGTTCAAATCCTAAGTAACATTAAAAAACTACTCCAAGAAATGTCTACAGAACTGCAATTCTGCAATCATGATTGCAACATGCGAACACATCTACAAACTTTTAGATGTGCGGATGGCACTACAACAATAGTTACAAACTACTTAATAGCTAGCTCAATAAACGAAACTTTAAGCTGAAGTCGGTAGTATCAGTTTCACAAGCTCATTCTTTCCATCCTGCTCTCTCCCTCAGGTTATTAGCCACGAAGTCTTTTCTCCCTCTAAAATCACACCTCAGTGACCTCACTATGTACCCTCTTGCCCTCATAGCACCACCACAATATTTCATCTCAACAACTACGAATTTCACTTTCACTTCATCCATTAATACTCGTGCCCGCAATACCAAATGAAACAAGCCTAAATGAAATAGAAAAACCCCATGCCGCGGCTTTGACAATACTTCCTTACTTGTCAACACAATCAAACATCGAAAAATTATACTAGTCTGCATTTCCACCATCAGGGAGCATATACAATCTTTACTGTTGTGTTTGATCCTGGATTGACAGAAGCATATATGGAGGGAAAGGAAAAGATGAAAGCATATATGGCGAACAGTCGAACACACTACAAACTTCTGGAGGTGTGGATGGCACTACAACAATACTAGATAATAATCAGCTCAATAAACAAAACAAGAAGCTGAAGGCCGTAGAATCAATTTCACAAGCTCATTCTATTCCATCCTGCTCTCTCCCTCATGTCATCACCATGAAGTCTCCTCAGTGACCTCACTTTGTGCCTCTTGCCCTCGTAGCACCAGCACAATATTTTCATCTCAAGTCTCAACTGCTACAAACTCCACTTTATACCAAGTGAGACAAGCCTAAATGAAATGAAAAGAAAAAAACTAAATGAACTATAAGCATGCCGCTGCTTTGTCAATACTTCCTTGCTTGTCAACTCAACTAAACATCGAGAAATTATATTAGTCTGCATTTCCACCAACAGGGAGCATATACAAATTTTTCTCTTGCGTATGATCCTGGATTGACAGAAGCCTATATGAAGGGAAAGGAAAAGATGAAATGAAAATGGACCAATCTATCCTACGATTTCCCTAGAACTTTCCTTTTCCATGATAAATCCCTTCACAAATTCGTTATTCAAACAACCTAATAAGTTAAATACCACCGAGTTCCCTTCCCCATCGGGAGATAACAGGTTGAAGAGGATTATCACAAAGGACATCAACAAATTCATAAGGCAACTCTACAATTCCAGTCAACTAATCAATAACTAGTTTGCAACACCAACTAAAATCTATAAACAAAGCCATATCAGTTGTTAATAAGAACAAAATCAAACTAGAAACCATAAATCAAGAAAACAAACCTGTGCCCTTATCAACCCACGGGGAGATCAATATGGTCGGAACCCGAACACCCAACCGATCAAACCCGAAGTAAAACGGGTCAGGACCAATTATCCCATCCGGATTAGGCACCCCAGATACAGGGGTAGGCACATGATCATAAAACCCACCATGCTCATCATAAGTAATCAGCAAAGCCATTTCTTTCCACTGCGGGCTAGCCCTCAGTACCTCATACACCTCCTTCACGAACTTCTGCCCAATCGCCACGTCATGCGACGGGTGATCGTCATTGGCCGGCGACAGCTCCACATCGAAGTACCTCTGCTCCAGCACCACGTAATTGGGAAGCTTACCCTTCTTAGCATGCGCTTTGAACTTCAAACTGTAGCTGTGGAATTTCGTGACGTGCTTGAGCTTCCTCAAGCTCTTGAAGAAGAGAGTAGCAGGGATGTTTTGGTAATAAATCCCAAAACTGAGCCCATTCTCGTCCAAAGAATCGAAGATCGTCTTCTGAGGAAACCCATGGATTAGGTCTTTCCTGACGTTGCTGGAGGCCCCGTGTGAAGTCGCCGAGTGGACGTAGAACCGGTTCGGCTGAGTCGACGCGGGTACTGACGCAAACCACTTGTCGAACACGGCGAACTCGTTCGCTAACTCGGTGTAAATCGGTACCAACTCCGGTTTAAACCCGCTCATGACGGTTTTAGCCATGCCTTCAACGCCCATATTGGACGCCTGCTGGACGAACCCGTTCATCGGAGCCGGGTTCAAAGACGAATCGTGTGACCCAAATATCTGCTCCCGGATCGCCTGGATCGAGTGGCCCGGATCGGAGTCGATGAAAACGGCCTCGTCTGAGACGAATACCTCGGGAGAGTTGACATCGGAGGCGTTCAACCGGTTGGATTCTTTTCCGGTAAGTCCGTCGATTTCGGGCCGGGTTTTCTTCAGCCATCCGAGGACGTGGTCGAAGGAGCGGTTTTCCATGACTATGACGACTAGGGTTTTGATGGGGCCTTTGATTTTGGTTTTGGGTTTGGGGGTAGGGAAGGGGAAGGCGAGAGACGAAGTCAAGAGGAAGAGGAAGAAGACGGCGGCGATTTGGGGTCGCCGGAGAAACATGATTGTTTCTTTTGGCCGGCGGAGGGTGGAGAGGGTAAAGTTGTCTTCTGACTGGTTAAAGAAAGATTGGAAAATGGTTGGAGAGTACCGTATGATATAATAGTAACGTGGAAGACAAGGGAATATATGAGTATAGTATACGGTATATGCTTTTGTTAAGGAATAAAAGTCCTTGGGGAATTTTGGAATATTAGGAGAGTCATCGTCTTTGTTTCACAAAATTGACTTAAACTCAAAATTGACCGTTTATGGGATAAGTTACGCTCTCCAAACACATCAACTAAAAAAAAACTGTTAATTTAGGCCAATTCCAATGACTTATTCAGTTTAAGTCTATTTGTGGCATGAAGCGACGTCTTAAGATTGAAAAATAGGTATAGTGCTTTTGGACTAAATTAATTTGTAAAAAAGATCGGCGATGTTATTTAAATTTTAATTTGTTTTATTTTTTGTCATAATTTTTTTGCTTTACATTGCTCGTTTTAAGGGAAATAAAAAACTATACAATTTTAGAATAAAGTAGAAAAAAAGTTTGTGTAAGACCTCACTAAAGATAGTAATTGACTGTTTTTTCTTCTGCTTCTAAATTTTTTCGTCTTTAGTGACTTTTTAAATTTTTATCTGTATTTTTCTATTTTTTAATTTTCATAACTAGATAAAATTAAAATTATTTAATAAAAATTAAAAAACAACAAAAAAAGACTTTAAAAAAAAAAAAAAAATCAAGCCATAGGGGGATGAGTAGGGCCAGTTTGAAATGTGGTACCCTAGGCAAAAGATGAAGATGTAAATTCTAAAAAAAAAAAAATGAGGATGAAAATAGAAGGGGAAGTATAAAAAACAAGAGGAAAAGTCTTATCTAGTTAAAAAAATTGATATTTATAGACACTCAATCAGACATACCCCTTTCATTCCCAAAAAATTTAAAATAATTGATTACAATATTCAACAAACTTACATTAGATTAAAAGAGATTAGCAAAACACAATGTATATTAAAAAATAAATTAGATTAACATAAACATCTTGAGGAAAATGAGTCTAGAAAATATTGCAATATGGGATAAAAACTCATTTTCTAAAGATTAATATATGTCGAAAACACATTAAACAATATTCGATTAACATGAATTCTAGCGTGCCTATTGTTCTTGACAAGGTCTAGAATATCAACGTTCCAATTTTTGAAACTAAAAAGCTCGGACAGGACTGTCCAGGACTAAAGATGAGCAATTCAGACACAATGGATTCAATTCCTATGCTTAAGACAAAACAACTTTAGACTCTCCTAAAAAAAATGAAGCCCCAACCGGCCTGTACATTTTTTATGTTTTGATGTCACTAGGAGTATAATAATATGTATGAATAAGTATCATTGCATACATGTCGATATATTTTTAATTTTGATCAGCTATACATGTCGATATACTATTAACAAAGTTCAAAAATTGACAGTCAAATTGTCTTACATCACCACCACCGGGGATGGTGGCCCAGTGGTGGAGGCATCCACCTTCCCCAGCTTTGACCCAGGTTCGACTCCTGAAAGAGTTAAAGAATCGTTCCTGGGCTCTGCTGGGGGGTGTGATGCACTCCACTGGTGCCCCTGGTGGTGGGTCCCTTCCTATGGGTTGGGTTAAATCTGGCCGTCAATCGGTGATCCCGGGGCCAGGGCCTCAGGGTGCAGTGAAGTCCCCACAAGAGCACCCTTTCTTCCAGTTCAAAAAAAAAATATAAAATTGTCTTACATCACCTTCTCAAAGACTATTCGCAAAAAGTCTTCGAGTACCGGAGGTTTGTCTGGTAATTAACTTTCGATATTGTGTTTTGCTCAAGATAAATGTTAGATTGAATTTTGGACTGACATGAATTTTGGCATGCTTAATGTTTTTTACGAAGTCTAAAATATCAACTGTCTCGATCTTTGAAACGGACCTGGGAAAGGACCCGGAAACTGCCCGGACAGTACCGTTCAGGAGAGGATCCCATCCCTTTTAGGCGTAATCAGTTCATCTATAACCAAAGTTGATCATCAAAATAAGACCAAAGTATGAATACACAAACTGTACTCACAATATACGCACACAAGGTCAAAGCAGTAATGCTAAAACACCTCTATTTAAACACAGCCGTTTACGCATTCCTCACAATCCCGATTGGTCTTGCGGGTTTTAAATTGGTTTGAAATGATAATTAAATAGTAGGTTTAGAAGCTCTTTTTATAATACTCAAAGCAAGTCCATCCACGTGCCACATCCCATGACGATAAATACCAACCGACCATAGACCAGAATCTTGCTCAGCTTGGGATACAAACCGACCCTACGTGGCCCAGCTCGAGGAGTCACCACGGTGACCAATTAACTGTCTTAAAAGCGATTCTAATTGTGCAAGGACTCTCTTATACCACTTTATATCCTACGAGATAACCATTAACAGTTATAGTTCTATGGAACTATGTATCTAATCCTAAAGAGATTAAGATAGCTTCGGCTAATGGACCCGATAGGTGCCAACGTAATCCGCACTTTTAAGTCCAAAAGACCAAATCCTAAACAGTTCTTTTGCCGGGTGGATAAGGAAGAAGGGTGGATATGTATAATGAGACACTAGTTAAGGAGGGGGATTAGCTTGTACTTGATTTGAGTGGTAGTTGATATGTGTGGATCATAGTGTGTGGATAAGAATGGGTGAATAAGAGTGAATAATGTGAGAAATTAATTGGTTACCCTCATTAAATTATTACATTGAGAATACAAAAAAAGTTTGAGGGGGTAATTCGGCCTTTTTCCCCACAGGATTAGCTAATCCTAGGGTCGGGTTGGTATTAGTTAAGACTACTTCAAGAGGATAAGCTTTCCCCCCTTACATCTCCCACTGCCAAACACTCTTCTTCTTTCTCCCACTCCCTCCCTTCTCCTCCCTAACAAATGGGCCCAAAGGTATTCTACTTATGATGTCTGATGCTATAAAAATATACCTCCATTCGCTCATTGAGGTATGGTATTCTATCTACTGAGAAACCACTGAGCTCCTCTTTATTTACTTTTCTATAATCTTGATTAACTTAGGTATTGAAAGAGCCTAGACTGACACCACACCAGTATCTTTAGCTTTGGCATTTTAGGCATTTCAGGCGCTCAAAAATGGTAGCATCACATGCCAAAATAATAGACATTAAGAATGACAAAACACTCTTATCCTTGCGCCAAACTCAATGTCATTCTTGATGCCAAATTAGGCATGAACTTTAGCAATGACCAAACTTGTTACTACTCCCTCTGTCTCTTTTTAACTGTGTAATCTCATAATTCCAACTTATTTTCTCTCACATCAACTTTTACAAATTCAGTTCAAAAAAACTTTTACAATTTTTACATCTACTTAATTTCTACTACTTACACTTATCAGGAGTATAATAATATATAACCACTAACTTTTTAAAAATGAATCTACTTTTAAGGGCAAAATAGAAAATGGATTCACTAACTTTTCAAAACAAACACTTATTAAGGGATAACCCAAAAGAAAAAATTAAACACTATAAAAATGACGGAGGGAGTTATTATTCAAGCCATCTAATTTGCATAAGGAAATGATATGGTTCAATGCAATGTAAAAAAAATAACTTTAACAATGTCATTTTGACAGTAATGAGTGGACTTGCTCTTGCAAGGGTTGGGATTATAGAAATGAAACAGAGTGATCATCCGGTGCCTAGGAGCACGGTCACGTACTCCAGGGACTTTTTCTATTTCGCATTACCGTGGAAGCAATACACTTCACACAAACGTGTGATGAATAAGGCTTTCAAAAGCATCACGTTTGAAGGAGGCCTTTACTAAATGCAATACAATGACATGAGGGTGGGGTGGGTTGTTTAAATACCACAGTTTTTGTTAGGATTAGGTGTCCAACCGTGGACCAAAAGTTGCTTGTCACATATCTAATGTTCTTAAAATATACTTCATCCGTCCCTTTTTAAGTGATCCGCTTGGAAAACGTGTATTTTTATTGACATTAAAAAAGATACTTCCGTAAAATGTTTTTAAATTTTTTTTTGCACCAATGAGCACTTTAATTTGGTGTAAAAAAAATTTAAAAATTATATAGAGAAATATATTTTTTTTAGGAGCTTGAAATTACACGTATTTCCATATGAATCACTTAAAAAGGGAAGAGACGAAGGAAGTACTTGTTTGTTTTAAAGGAGGATCACACGATTTTGTCCAATGGCCAGAAACCCACGACTTATTATGTGGGTCCTGCTGTTTGAGTTTTCTATGTAGTTTAGGTGTAGGCATTTTCCAGTCCAACCAGAGGCAACCTAACCGGGCCACCGAAATTGACTCCACCATTTGTCGATTAGAAGTTGATTATTCCACCCAATGTCTTGTCCAACTCTCATCATTTATGCCAATCTATATATGGATTGAGCCCACCACCATGCAATAGGGTCCATAAATTTACTTGTGGTAACTAGCTATGTTATCCTGTAGCCTTATCACTGTTTTCATTAGCATCAATAAAATTAAATAAAATACGCTTACCTTTGTTATAATAATTAGATTTTTGGCAATTGAGAAATGTGTTTTGAAATTGTGCATACGTAGCAATGCTCTTATTAATTGGGAAATTCTGTTTACACATCTTTCAAACACACTACTTGAGAGTGTGCTCCACATCATATTTTGGCAATCCAAATCGTTTATTTTGTAGGTCTCAATAACATATTTTGGCAACACATTGTTCAGGAACCTAATCAAGTAGTAACATGTTTCTTGAGAGTCAGAGAAATGAATCGCGAAAGTTATTCTTGTTAATCGATTGGTTTGGATCATGCACTTATTGATAGCCGATTTCGATTGAACTAATTTTTTTTGCCAGAATTATATACACGGATGGACTACACGCTACAGTCGCTACTTGGTGGTGTATTTGAGAAGTGTGCTCGAAATGGTGTGTACGTAGCAATACTCTTACTAATTTGGATGATTTTAAAACTTTTTTCCTGTAAAGAGAGACTCGTTTCTATGATGTCAATGACACCTGACATAACACAAAGGCGTATGGAATTGGTACAGGGATGGAGTAAAATGGAATAGAGCTACTTTGAAGTTCCTCATGAAATGAGGCATGTAAAGGGAGCCACTATGATGAAGTTCCAGGAGTTAAGAAAGTAGCTCTATTCCATTATAAATCGATTATGGGTGGATAACGGGAAATCGAATGCTATGAGATCTCAGTGGTCCGAGCCGGCTCAAAGATTTTGGGGGTCGGAAGCGAACTCATTGAACTAGGCCCACTATATATTTTGCATACAAAAATCGAACAATTGAAAGTCTTCTTAAAAACTAGTATTATAAAAGATTTACCTTTACAAAATGTAAATATATAGCTATTCAAAAATAAACAAGCATTACAATACTATAAAATCCATTATTTATGTATATAAGGATTAGACAAACATTGTTTGGGCATACATATATAAAGGGTTCCTGAAAAATTCGGAGATCTCTATTTTTAGCATTTTTTATGGGCCTAAAGCCCAGACTTTTTGAACTTTGCCCTTAAGCCGGTTCTGACCGTGGAAGAGTGGTCTGCTGCTAAAAAAAGCCAAGGCTCATGTACGCAGAAAATGTAATCCTGCTTTTATGCATTTTCAATCAAAAGATTACGGGAAAATATTTAAACCCCAAAACCTCGAGATATAGCTAAAACCCCAACTCGAGGGTGCCAAGGGTGGCTGCCTAACTTGATTTATGGGTTTATTTTTGTTGAAACCCATAACAAGTTACATCAAACAAGGAAGGAAAAAATGACGTGTACGCAGACGTGTGTACGCAATATGCACGGCCGGTGCATCACAACCGTCCGTGCATGAAATCAATGGTCCAGATTTGCGCGAATAGTTTATTTAAAATCCGGACCATTGATTTCATACACGGACGGTTGAGATGGGCTGCATACGCTTTTCGTACCCGACCCATCCGTACCCGTACCCATCGCCGGACTGAACAAAGAATGTAGTAAGAAAGACATCATAAATTCCAATGTTTCATTCCATGCAACAGGAAATCAGCTAACAGCCAGCAACAACACAAAACAACAGCTAGCCAAATTTGCATCATGGTTCATTTACGAATACTAAAACTGCGAAACTTTGGCATCAAGTACAAAACCAAGTATATCCTCGAGCCAACAATGGCTTTGCTCAACCATTCATCACAAAGAAGACACCAGGCATATAATGTGTATCAGATACGTGATGGAGCAGCACTCAACAGGCTAGATTTGGGATCCAAGCCTATTTACAAATGAACGGGTTAGCTAACGCCATGGATCTCATGCCGATAAACCCTAGAAAAGATTGAGAGACATCTTAAGCTTGTTCTGTCTCCATTTAGGAAGCTCATAGAAGGCTTTCCTTGCCATCTCGAATATATCTTGGAACTCCTCATCTGACAAGTACGTCTAGAAATCAACACCCAGAAAATACAAAAATGATCAGTTAAGAAAGTGATCAAATAGGGACTGACATGAATGCATTAAATAAAAGGAATTATCTGAGATGGCACTAAACCGTAACTCTAGAAAGTTTTTAATGCACGATTTCAAACTCAAAATGCAAAAGTAGCAACTTCAGAAAGACAACATAAAACGAAAGAAAAAGTAATGGGATAAAATAGTTTTTGGATTCCACAATATAAGCTTATGCTCGATTAGATTCTTCTCTATTTCAGATGAAAGCAGATATTCTTTGTAAAATGATTTGTCTCGGATTGAGTCAGAATATAAGAAATGGCTGTAAATCACAACCACATTTTGAAATATTCAGATCCTCAGTATTTTGGATTCTGTGGAGAGTAAAGGATATTTATTTTGAAGCTTGAATAGATAAAATTCCTCCAGATGAAAATCAAAGGAGTACCTCTCTCCTGGTCACATCTATGTCTGTTACCGGATCACTTGACACCACTTTCAGTCTTTCATAAGGATAGATAACCACGTTTAGGCCATCCTGACTTTGATGAACTTGCGGGTTCGTATTTACGGAAGAAGCATGTGGCCCTTTTGCTGCAGTAGATACCAATGAACCATGGTCAGTGATCAAAAACTCATTAGATAACAGATCCCATGAGGATTATAACAACATGCTATTGTTAAATCACTATAGCTCAAGCTGCCAGGAAATAACCTAGCAATACACATCAAGCTATCAACATCCACCAATATTCACAAAAGCTCAACCTGTTAGGTTATGGGCCAATAATATGTACCAACCTATATCCATAATTTCCCTATCCCCTGTTTCCCAGATGGAGATGTGAACACAGATTGAAACAAAACCCGAAAGAAGAAACTAATTTCAAATAAGGCACAAAGGTAAACAGAGAGACTTAGACCCAAGACCTCCCAGAACGATCTCTACTACCGTTAAAGATCGTACAATGTCCGAAGAGCTTAGTTAGTTGAAAAACGGCCTAAAAATACATCTCTAGCCATCTAAAAGATTGAGCATGATTACAGAAATAATATCACAACAACTAGAGGCCACACAAAGTTACAAAGAGATCAATAATTTCATTGGCCAATGCAAGGATCAGTCCATACCGGTATCACCGAGATCAGGAGAAGATCCCAAAAAGAGCTTTGTGGGAATTGGAGGTGGGCTGGAAAATCGGCGATTGTCTGAAGACTTCACCCTTGATCCTAGAACACTTGATGCGGGAGATATACTTCTTGCCACACCATTGGGCCCAACAGACCGGCTCCTGTGACTATTCAGGGTAGTTTCTTTGGAGTATGCTTTCCATGAACCTCCCAACAGTGCCTGCATATAAAAAGTTCCTTGAGTGAAGCCTAACTCAAATAGTTGCTTTAACAATGGAAAACCTTTTAGAGCCTAGTGAATTCAAAATTTTCAACTGTTTCAAACAAATGACATGAAAATCCAAATGGAATAGGAGACATGTGGAAAATTAATATCCATCTCAAAACCAATTGGCAATGAGTGGAGAGGGCCCAACATATATTAAGTGATCACCCATTCCACTCCTAAGCAATGTGGGACAATATTCCTTAACACCACCCCTCACGTGCAGCCCGCATTTAAGATCTGTCATGTGTGGCCACTTTTTGGTCCTATGATCGTGCAACCTTTTTTTTTGCTGGTCTGTCATCGTGGGGTGTGGATTGTGATTTTTTTTTTAAATGTGGGGTGGAATGGGCCCGCTCTGATACCATGTGGAAACTTTATATCCATCTCAAAACCAATTGGCAATGAGTGGAGAGGTCCCAGCATATATTAAGTGATCACCCATTCCACTCCTAAGCAATGTGGGGCAATATTCCTTAACAAGACATACATAGAAGAATGCAAGCGGCTCTTCCTTAAACTACTACAAGTACAGGAAGTCAAACTTAATAGGTCCAACATCATACTGAAAGAGGATATGAAAATAAAAGACCGTAATAAATGATATAGTCCAATCTGTGTATCTATCTACTACAAAAAAATATAACAAATGGTACTAAAAATGTTGTGGCCGTCACTTACTTCCATTTTCTTTGCTCGTCCATTTAAAATAGCAAGCTTGCGCTCAAATGAGTTGCCGATCATCTACAAGTGAAAAAAGAGAGTAAATATTGTTAAATTGCCTTGTCAATATTAAGTTGTGTAACACGTCAACGAACTTTTTTGAAATAATTTCTTAAAAATCTTTTGCTAAGCAGGTGTGTGCTTATCACTTATCACAGTCTGCATATGAGACTAGATTTGAACTCTAGTTTGTCTTTCATTCTGTTGTTGTGCACAATCAAATTCCCATATTAGCAAGTTCTAACAACTACGTCCATGTTGTTTAAAACAACCACGACTAGTCAGAGTAAGGTTGTATTTCTTGAAAACTGTATTTGTTCTCTCCCTGCTTTGCTGAGCGGAAAGCATACATTTCAAGCAAAGGCAGAAGGTTTCATACAGTTAAAAAGAGTTTGCATAAGTACGTTTCACAGAATGTGGGAACCTGAGACAACGGAGATAGTGACTCCAAATAAAAACAAAAAGAAATAGAAGAGAGAGGAGATAACAAGAGAGCTTAAACAAGGGCTCAATAAAGTTCTTCTCTCGGTTATTCACTTACATTGGCCTTTGAGGAATCCCATTCAAAGAATCGAGTGAACAATGGTGGCTCGTATGCTTCTGCAACAACATATATTGGAGTCTCCAAAGATAGGCCTTCAACTAGGATGTCTGTCTCCAGGAATTTCTGTTATTTGGAAGGTAATAGTATGATAAATGACATAGTGAAGAGATCACAAAATCGTCTAAAACCATCAACCATAAAAGAGGCAAAGATATTTTGAGATCCTACATTCCATGTACAGATGTTGTATGTGGGGACCATAGCATATGAACCTTAAAACCACAAAAATAAATCGGACAAGGATCAACTGAAGAGTACTATAGAAAGCACAAACAAAGAGTTATTTGCCTTAAATAAACAGGATCCATGCATGGAAACATTTCCAGAGTGAAATGATGATATGAAACTTGGCACAAATCAATGGATATATAGATTCTCTACTTGACAAAAGCAAATGTTAGGAGAGCTAGCGATATAATTTAATATAATGTCGCAGTGCTTACAAGACCAATAGTAAGGGCCTCTTGTTTTGATCCGGTATTGGAATGGCGACCTATCCAAACATAAATTTCACTGTGGCAGTCCAGTACTAGAACATCTTCAGTAGTTAAATCATCTTGGGAAAAGTTGAATATCTCTTTCACCTGAAAACCAGAAAGCCCACATAAAATTTAAAAAATATGGAGGCTCATCTTTTGACTTCATGAAAAGTGCGGGTTGCATGTACCTATTTTCCAAAGGATACACCTTCTGACTATAAAAAGGACACCTAACAAACTTGATGAGCTTCAAGAATCACACCGCCCAGTACCATGCATTACCGTTTGTGCAATGTTTTTGAATGACTATTATTTTCTTTCTTAGGTATTTTTCCTTATTCGTGCACAATAATGTGTGTTATCTTGTTTGTACTAAGTCTACATCAAATACTCTACATGCACCAATTATCAAAACCTACGAACAATGTGGAAGTGTCAGATATGTACCTTGAAATCACCTGCATGTGATTTCCCGAAAGGACAGCAAAGGTGTCCAGAATCCGCCATTAGACATGATTTCACAACCATTCACAGCTGGGATAATTCAGAATTAAGGCAGAACCATATCACCGTTTGAGAGAATATTTCAAGGTAGGTATACATTCTTTACCTTCAGTAGAAACACATGTAAACAAGTGTGGATCTTCTGTAAATCTCTTAATCTCTTTTTCCCTAGGGTATTCCCCCTTTCCACCCAGTGCATTCCAGAAAACATCAGGTTCACTTCCTTCCCTCACTAATATAGGTTGCCATGTTGGCTGCAAATAGAATGGCGAATAACATTAGGTGAGCAAAAGCAGGAATGAACACAAAAGAACTATAGAAAAGGGAGATACAACACATTTATCAGATCCAGTATTCTGTCCACAAGATCCTGATCATTAGCTGAGGAGAGATTTCCAAACCAAGTGAAGGCAGATGTCTGAGTCTTCAAGATGTAGCTATAGGATGAATTCAGAGAACTTGAAACCTGCAATGGTATTAGCAATGGATACCAAAATTTCAGACCAAATTTAGCTGCTGAAGCGAAAGATGAATTAAGAGATTGCACAATTGTATGAGAGCTGATCATTAAACTATGCAATTGTAATTTGTATGTACTAAGGATCTTGACTTTGTGCTTTGATGTTCAATCATACCCAACAGACCGCCTTTTTTTAACTGGAGAAAAAGACTTTACCAACTCGAGTAGAGAATACAACAAGCTAATAGGGAGAATGGAAAGTAACATCATTGTTCAAGAAGTATCTCCCACCTAGGTTAATAGCTATGTTACATGGATCCTTTATTTTGGCTGAAGTACCCGTGTCGATGTGTCCGACACGCATATTCATTTTGGACACTCGGATCCTCTGTTGTCATGATATTTACAAGAAAAGAATATCAAATTTGCTAGAAAAGAGATATTTTCAGTCTTTTACATGGACATGAAATAGCAAAAACATTACCCCCTTCTTTTTGAAAACATTTTTAATATAATTTACCATACATAATCAAAAAAATGTTATGCAATATATACTACAAACAAGTGTTCACGACGTCACACACCCTATTAGGGGGCACATATCCCTGTATCCCAAGATTTAAGTTTAGGAAGGCCCGATGCTTGGACTCCCACCCGAACCCGATACTCACACCCGAGTCCATGTAACATAGGTTAATAGCATACTCAACAGACCATTGCCTAGAAGAAATAAGAACATGCCTTCAAAGGATTTTTAAGGATATTTCAACATGAAAACCCAAATCATCCACCTAAGTATGCTACAAAGGGTTAAACAGGGTCATATGATCATGAAGTAGAACCTAATGCTTTCAAAGGACAAGCAAGCCAAGAAGAGATTCGAATAAAGTTACCAGCTAATTCTAATAACTGTGTTTGGATGGGTTTTGAAAAGAAAATTTTGAGAAGAATTTTTGAGATAGTGTTTGGTTGGGTTTTTGAAAATGAGAATAATGAGTTAATGATTGGAGAGAGATAGAGAGAGAAATGAGAATAATGAGTGGGAGGAGAAATATAATTAATGATTGAAAAAAGAAAGATTCTTTTGGAATTTTTTTTTGAAAATGGGGAGAGAATGGAAGTGAACAAAGCCATTAATGTGTGTGTGTGTGTGTGTGTGTGAGAGAGAGAGAGAGAGAGAGAGAGAGAGAGTATGATAACTAGTTAATGTACTGTTAGGTTTCACACACACTATAGGCAGCTCGCTCAATGAATGGTTGATCCGATGCACTCCCCTGGCTGGGGTTCCTACTTTCTTTTAGAAACATATCGCATCTAAGACATAAGTTCATTATGGTAGTGGGGGAAAGCGAGATTTGAATCCAAAATATCGTTAAACAAAATCACCAAATTACATGGATACTGTCTCCAATCCTCCCCCACCCACATCCCATTGATTGGGGATTACATGGTACTGCTAGTGTTGTATTGTCAAACAAAATTACAGGAGTGCCATAAACTTTTGATCTACTGAAGACAATGCAGCCAATGCTGACTATTGTATCTACTGTTTTAACCAGCTTGGATATGATAAGTCCAACCTCGGAAATTGAAAGGACAACATGAATACCAAAAGGTCAATAAATTTTCCACAAGTCCTAGAACTAACCTGATCAACTTGGATGGCTTGCATGTTGTTCAAAGTCTTTCCTTGAACACGAAAAAGGGCAGTCTTTGTGTCGTCGAAAGTTTCATCAGGAATATCTTTTTCTGCTGTATATTTCTTGTACCTTCTGCCCATACCTCCCTATACAAAGTGGCAACCACAAAACAATCAGAACCATGGCCTATGCTTGGCTATTGGCTATAAAGAATCTAAGTTGGAGAAAAACAAACTTGTTAGCTGAACCTTAAAGATAACCAATTTCTGTGTAATAGCGAAAAATTCCTCTGGTTCCCTTCCCTCGACAATTTGAGCCTGAGATCAAAACATAAGTTGAAATGTGAGCCATGTACATAATGCAAGTTGAGACTCAATAGTTGTTGCTCAGTTTAACTCATGTCTTGTTCCCGTGCCAAAATAAAAGGATTGAAACCAATGCTTTCCATTACTTTACGGATGAGTGAAACGTATTGTGAGTGATGACTATGCACAAACATACAAACTAGCAGAGTTTAAGGAAACAAACTCAAAGTTACTGCAAAATCAGCATGATTTGCATCAATGTCTGTTAAATCAATGTTGTAACACAAATATCAATAACTCACATTAATGAGTAATGAGAATTCATAACTAACCAAAACGGGATTTCCCTTAGTTGAACGGACAATGGCGTCCATATGGGAGATAGCATCAGCCTTATCTTCCTGCAATGGCAACGGATAATGAATAAAAGAAGAAAAGCTCATCTCTCAGGGATTAGTCAAGGTGCACGAAAGCTAGCTCAGACACCCTCTGATATTTCAAAAAGGAACAAGTAAAGCTCATGAATTACAAGATCAATAAAGACTGCTGAACATTAACTAAGACTACGGCTAACAAATATGAGAAACTACTTATGAGCATCGTTGTAGAGAACATTAACTAATACTACAGCTAACCAATATGAGAAACTACTTATGAGCATCATTGTAGAGCACAAATGGAGTAAGGTATACTCTTTCATCAACAAGATGCTTCTATTAACACCATAAGCTTTGAGAAATAAAGAAGTTTAAAAAAAGTTACAGAAATCATATTTGTTTATCTGTTAAGCTGAAAACAGTGGTAATAAAGAAGTTTAAAAAAAGTTACAGAAATCATATTTGTTCATCTGTTAAGCTGAAAACAGTGGTAATGGACAAAACTGCCAATTTTATGCACGATGGAAGTTCTTTTCTAATCTGTTACTCTCGCCTTAACTTTCTCATTGCCAGTGTTACCAGTGACACAGATCAAAGAGGATAAAAAATTGTGGTGAAGTATTTTAAGATAAAAAAAATTGGTATTATACATACACCACACTAACCATTGAACTCCTGCAACCAAGCCATGCATAGAAGAGATTCTCCTCCCTTTCATGGCCAGCATAAGTATACTGCAAAATATAGCAGTCCCCACTGTAAAACTTCATTTGTTCCGCAACAGGAATAAGGGATACTTCATCACCATTTACCCGCCAAACCTAAAGTATTAGGCAGTACAAACTATGAATAAAATGTTGGATGACATAAGCTTATAGCCACCATATCAAGACACTGGATTGTTTTCAAACAACTCACCTTTAGTGTGCCACTGCAATCAATACATGGCTGACAATCTTCTTCAGGTAGCTCTTTGACCTCATAACCACTTTGCTTAAATATTGCTGATTATAGGAAGGAAAAGTAAAAGGTAAAAACACAACTACTGACCACTATAAAAACCCTAAAATGATCTTTCTGTCTTCTATTGTCGCATCTTCCCCCCCTCTACTTTTGTTTTGTACAAGATTATTGCAAGAGGAACAAACCTGCTACTTTCCCTCGGCCTTCTTCATAAAGCTTTGGTTCAACCTTTTGAGGCCATTTATCAAAATGTGACCTAAATAAGGCGGTTTCTGATCCTTCCGTTAAGAAAGTTATATAGGTACCAACTGATCTTCCTTGAGATCTGACAAAATCCTGTGGAAAGAAACTAGTAGTAAGGCAGGAAACACAGCCCTAAAAGCACATTTGGGCAAGTGCAAGCTGTTGCCATCACAGTAACAAAAAGGACAGCTTTCCACAGATTACTACTTATCAATATATTGTTCTGTATATATCTTAATTTTCCATTCCTGCTTATGGAAGTAACAAACATGTATGGACTAGGAAAACTGCACAAAAATGCACTTGAGAAATATAAGCATACTAATAAAACGAGAGCACAGACATATAAATTTGATAACTCCGAAGTTAATTGACGAACATCCTTTTGAAGACCACTTATGTAGCACCGACACGGACATGACACCGACACGCCGACACACAAATTTTTAAAAAATGGGGGACACGAGACGTCGGGGGGACACCGACACTTGCGCCGGAAGCAACATACCAGACATTTAATCTCAAAGTGTTCTGATTTTTCCCCAATCTTCGGTGGTTGGAGTCTTGGACAGTCTCCGACACTTTAAAGATATGCCCAGGGCACTTTTGGGACACTTTAATGATTGTCCCTAAATGTGTCCTTAAAGTGTCAAAGAGTGTCCAACCCCAAATATTGAAGAAAAATATCAGGACACTTTGAGATGAAGTGTCGCACATGTGTCCTAAGTGTGTCCATGCCTGACACCAGTACCTTGCTGCACACTAATTGTTGACCCTTCTGCTATTTCACAACTTTTCATTTACCATTATAGTTTCTAATCTAGTAGACAACACAACCATAAATCATTAATGTCAGTATCAAGGCAGCACTAACATCACCTCCAGCTAGTTAGTTGTTTAAGTTCGTAAAACTGTAGCCTATAGCCTCTGGTAATGCATACAAGGGCATTAAAGAGGTATTTCTCCACAGCACTTCCTCTTGATATCAAGCCCTAAAAGATGTCTTGTTCAGAGCCAAAATATCATTGAATCCCCAAGTGATAATAGAAACAAGAACAACTCTCTGACCAGCTAGCAAGTACATTCTCTCCTAAGGCCACATCTTTAACTAAATGTTAATGAATACATCAGTAGCAATTGCAAGTTATATATCTCCTCAACATCTGACTTCAGACCATTTGCACCTATATACTTAGTGCGCGTAGAACCATTTGAATCACTTTCCCTATTCTACTAGCACAGGGAAACAAATGCATAGCATTGCAGACAAAGCACAATAAACACACATAAAAAGACACTAGTTTAGTGATGGCTTGGCTACTTGCGTGAGAGAGTGAGAGAAAGATACAAATTACAAGGAGAAAGGTATTCTTACTTCCACAGCTGAGATTGCCGTCTTTCGTTCGGTGATCGAGGTACTTCTTCCCATCCAAATAAAAAGCTCAGTACCGCAATCCAACATATAGCACTTATTTGAGATAAGCATTTCTTTATCCAAATTGTCAGCCTCACTTTGACATAGTTTTCCTTGAGTTGTTATCCTGTCAATCGGAGAACTTTAAAGCAATCCTACAGAGGAAGCCACACTCTGATAATGAAAAAGTAAAAAAGGGAGGGGGAAATTGAAGGAAACACATGCAAGTTGGACTCCGGGTAGATTGATTCAGCCGAGTGTGAAGGGTATCTCAGACTACTGAAAAGTCTAATCTCAAAACAGCACTACCATAACCTATGCGCATTGGAGTTATGGAGTGAAAGTTTATGGCTTTATGATGTGCAAAATTTAGCAAAATGAGCAATATAAGAACTTTCAAAATTTGTTAGGATGGTCTCCATTTTTGGTGGATGAATTGACTACATTGCAGTCGAATGAAGATGGACATACCAAAACATGGACTTGACAATAATCAGGAAAGGAAAAAGCTGACATGTGTCTAGAGCTCTGGGAAAACTGACCAGAATAGCTTTACAGTTGAAATATCAGGTTGCTCTGGAACAGCAGAAGCCAAGTCCCGGGGAATGGGAGCATAACCACCAAACAAGCTCCAGAATTCCCCAACATCAGGATCACCAACAAACTTTCCATCATCTGAAGAAATAAAGCAGTTAAATCTTCAATGCCAATTTCTTACACTGAAAGGGTGGTAGGGAGAACTAATGTTGTTTTTGGATGCCGTGGAAAGAAAGAGAAGAGAAGAGAAGAGAAGAGAAAATAGGAGAGAAATCGGATACAAAATTGATCATATCTGGAGCATAAAATTTTGTTTTTTTATTTCCTTATTCTTTATTTTCCAAACAGAGGGAAGAGGGAAAACATTTATCTTCCATTCCGTTTCTTTCTAAAGCTCCCAGCACAACGTAAAAGCGGCATTAATAAAAGTCCAACCTATAGCTGCAACCTCGCATTTCCCTCCATGCTTATTTTCTTTGATATACTCAACAACTTCCAAAGCCTTAGCTCGCTCTTGTATGGTGGAATTGCAACCACTGAAGAGGTATATTTTTGATGCAGTATCGAGTATGAATACATCATTGTGATTCAATGATGTTCTAGTAAAAGGCACCTGGTCACAAAACACACATATAGGTCATATTAACTTGGTTGCAAGCAGACATATGAGACAGAACACTCTACACGTGTTCAAAACAGAACAATCTAAGTTGGAGCCTTGGAGGCCGAGGGTTTGGATTTGCCTGCTCTCTCTCTCTCTCTCTCTCTCTCTCTCACACACACACACACACACACACACACACACACACACACACAGGGATCAAGCAACTTAAAGCATACACAAACTACCTTACAGAAAGTTTACTCACTGGGCTCAAAGTAAAAATGAAGCCTTCAATCACTTTGCCAAAAAGCCTACCTCTTTGACATGAACAGCACGATCTCCCTTGCATGCTAACAGGGTGACTTGGTATGTTTCAGTATTCACATGCCCTGGTCCCGAGGAAAACACTCCTTCAATTGGGATAATGCAGGGTTTGAAGTAGGACAAGAATTTCTCGGTTTCTTGACCTTGAACTTCTCTATATTGCACAGTATGGGACCCCAGGGCTTCATCCAGTTCAAGTGCTTTGTCCGATACAAGGGCAGAATCCACCTGCAAATTCCAAGATCAAATTTCCAAACACCAAACCTTAAAGTAAATATTAAATAACACGTCTTTAGCTGAAATTCATTGGCATGCCCTCAACCCAAATCCGCATCTCTACTCAACATGGAAATTACTATATAAGTTAAGTTGATAGATGAAAGGACAATACTCTGAAGCCAGGTTTACCAAGAGACTCGTCACAGTCACAGGACCAATTAATATGTACGTCTATCATATAGACCTCTGCTGGTTTAGTTAAAATATGATACTGTTTATGCAAAAGGATATAATCAAAAGAGAAAGTAAAGACCTCTTTGGCATCCTTTCCAAGCCAATAATGGATATCATGCTCTGGACTGCCACTTTTGAGCAAAACAGTCTGTCTCAAGCAAATGCAAGGAATAAAGTCAAGTCTGTTGCTACAAGAGAAGTAATACAAATGTTCACACACTTCCACACATCATATTACGAGGCTACAATAATCACGATAGAAATCAGATCAGCTTTGAAAGACTTTCCATGCTAAACTCTTAACTTACCAATTTTAGGAGGAAGTTAGTTTTCTGTTCGTAACTTGCGAAAGAAATGGGATAGTAGCAATAAGCAAAGGGACTTACATTCAGAATGACATACGCACTTCCACAAAAGAACTTCCCATGTGAAGACTTTGGGACTGGAACCAACTGAAGGTTCTCTATGCACCAGACTTCTACACCACTAAAGAGCAGATAAGGATAAAGGTAGCAAACTTAACCCCAAAGATGTGTCAGAACTATGACTAACCAATAAATCCATAGACATGATCAGAATTATCACCACCTATTAAATATATCGCAGAGAAGTAACTGTATTTGTGTCCATCCACCAGTATCAAAATGAGTACCCATCTAGCATCTGGATCTAAATAGCGGTCGTTTCCCTTATGGACAACTTATTTCAGTAAAATGATTTACCTATTATTACCAAGCAAACTGCAAGCTTATTTAGGTTGTGAATTTACTTGGACTAACACAAGATGCTTTGTGACTGGTAATTTTTTTGCACGAAAGAATTATGAATATATTTCAGAACAATGTGTCTAAAGAAGTAGTGTCTTAAAACCTTAGTAGACACATGAGCACTCTAATTAAGTTCACTCCTGTTCTGAATTCTTCAAGCTGTCATATAGCTGAGTTATGTAGTTGGCCTTTTCCACATCAAATGAGACACTGGAGGGTGCAGAATGTTGGGAGATTTTTTAACAGCTTAAGCTTTTTGTACAAATTGGTAACTTTTAACACAAAAGAGAAAACAACAACTGTTGATCTGAAAACCCCATGTACAGTTTAATCAAAAGGAGAAAAATGCATAGTTAACCAAAAAACCATAATACGGATACGCTTTTGCTCCTGAACCCTGTAATGCGGGGTCTATAGCTTTACCAAAATAAGCCATTCTCTGCTATCTACGTAATGCTTCGGGAAAGATTCCGCTACACCTTGCCATATACTCTGCAGTAAAAGCATGAACACTAAGTTATTCCCACATCATGTAGCGGGTTTATGTACTCCTATATTGGTTAACAATTGAGATGTTATATCACTACAGGATGACTGATGACACATTGGCAGTAAAACAACTTGAAGGATGCTGATGTTTCCATTGTTATTCGAATCATAAAATACACGAACAAGTACAGCCACAGGACATTCATGCCAATTCCAAATCAATTTTTGCTCTAAAACTCATACCCGGAACTGGTGTATGGGCTCATAAACATTAGCATTTTCCTACCAACTTTGGAAGCAATGCCATCTGATAGAGGTATAATTTTCCTGGATTCAGTCCCCAAGATCAAATAAAAACATACAAAACATGACTGACTCATTTCATTGGATGTCAGGACAAGAAGTTCGAGAAATTTCCCACTGAACAACATCTTTACTAAATCACAGATACAAAGTAAGCAAAGATGATGGATCATATCTTCCGAAGTACCCAAAAAAAAAAAAAAACAGGTGATGGATCGTGTAAAAATACTAAAAAGACCAAAAACGATAACTCTGTTAGATTTCCATGAGATCAGGTATACACAAACTACGATGCTCACTTTACCACCATCTTGTCTAAAATTCAAATTCGACCAAGGAAAGATACATAACCGAATGATCCTACCCAAGTAAATAAATTAAACAGCTGAAGACGACCAAAATTATAAAAGCATAAGGAAGAACAACGCAGTTAACCAGATCTTTGTTACCTCTTCTTGAGCTCTCCCAGGTTTTTTCAACACAACAGAGAGTAGCTGAGTTGGAGCTCTGGAAATCCTTGAAAGATCCAAAAAGGGCAGTTGGGTTGGGAGAAAAGGGCAAAAGGAAAGTAATACTGTTAGCATATGCTGATTTTCTTTGACCCATTTAATGTAAACTAAAATACAAATTAATGAGAAGTAACTTGGATGTTGAAAGGTAGATGGAGAAAGATACAATGTGGGTACAGAAAGATTAGAAAGAAGGAAAAGGGACATTGTATCGTCCACCAAAGTTGGGCCCCACGTAATGGAGCTTTTTGCCTCTGATGATGTGAGACAGAAAAAAGGGCGAAAATGGCGATGGGCGCTCGTTGTCTCTGATGGGTAAACAGGTAATCGATACATGTTTCGAAGGGACTTATCTAGTACAAGACACAGTCTGGAATCTGGATAGTGAATTAGTGAATTAGTGAATTTTACAGAGGGATTTACGTGGGTTTCGAGAAAAGAGGAGGAAAAAAGGATTCGGAATCCAATTTTCCGCCGCGAACGGAAATTTTTTCTTGTTTTCGACTAGCCAAATGATAAATGATAAAATGTGATAAATTAACAACTCCCATTTTCCTTGAGTTTTATAGAGGGATATGGATTTGACAAAAATCTCATAAAATCTGTTCCTATCTTTTAGCATTTGAGGGATGAGTTTCATAAAATTTCTCATTTTATCTCATATAATCATTTAGGAAATAACCCCTAGATATTTGTCTGGTTTCTGCTTTCTAAGCAAAATACAAACAAAAAGGATCCGAATTCTCTTGTCCAATAGCTGTATGCCGTGACATTTCAAACTTTCATTTTTGTTTTTCCAGAATAGAAACTTCTCTCTTCGGGAAGAGTTCTTTTTTTACTATTACAAACACTTTGGATGCCCAAGATCATATGGACAAAATCTAATTTCGTACCGTAGATACGCTAATTCCAACAAAAGCTTGGCCAATGGAGGTGATCAGTTGACCACTTGACGACCAATTCAAACTACTACTACTATCGTCTATGGATAGTGGTGGAGGGAAAATACCGAATTGTTGTAGTAGAAGATATTGAATTGTTGGAGTCTAAACTTCCTGGACAATTCTCAAGTCTTCATTTTCTTGGAAAAAAAAAAATCAAACTTTTGGGAATTTTATCCGACTTACAAGTTTTACAAGTTTGAGTTTTGAAATTGTAGGTCGACCATTATCCATTTTTAAATGTTTTTGATGCTTTTACTGGACCTAAAGTATAGGTGTTGCCATGATTTTTTTTTACTACGTCAGATGAAATAGAAAATTGGATCAACGGAATTTGAATCAAATTAACATGATAGATGAAAAATAAAACATAGCCTTGACCAATTTGGGTCTAGGAACAAAATTTAGACAAGTCCCTTGGTGAGAAAAAAAAACACTTGATTTGAGTAGTAGTAGCTTCCGGCCGAGTATTATTGATGCTAGATCCTTATTTGATGAGGAGGATGAGTATGTAACTCACGTAGCCACAAAATGGGTGATTATTTTCCGGGATTGTAATTTTCTCGAACTATACCGTATTGGTTGAATTCTACAGTTTTGGGATGAGTATGCATATATCGAGCCATAATGAGTATTCCTTAGAATTGCTCTCAAGTTGGGTTCAATTACCATGCAATAACATTAACAAAAAAAAGAAAAAAGAGATTAAGTTCATCTGCATCAACATTTGTTTGCAGTAGTCATATAATCTTTCTAGGACAACACAATCGCATAATACTTCCGGTTTCAAGTTTTTTGATCACCAACATTTGCCAACTACGGATACTTATTCTATAGCTTTCTGCTTATAGAACCGGTTGCAAAACCCGAGGAACCGGCACCGATAGACATTCAACTTTCATTGAGGGGTGCTTTGTTAGCGGAAACAACTGGCATTTGATTCAAACCAAGCACCAAAACATGACCTCCTTCATAGGTAAGGATTGGCTCCTCTGGTTCCACTCGAGGCGATTTCTTCTGAGTCATCGCCTCCTTCCATTTACTATCTGTTCTATCAACTTCCTTCTTTGCATTAGCAAAGGTCCCCATTTTGTCGTGAGTTCCGTTTTCCATGACGCTAAGCTCACTTCCATTGACTGTTAGTTTATCTTCTGGATAAGTAACAGTATCAGCTGAAACCATATTCTCAACAAATTCAGTTTCGATGTTACGGATAAGTTCCTCGGTTGGACCGGTTGTTTTCTCCTCGGTCATCTTTTGAACTTCTGCATTTGCCCAGTCTTCTATAATGGTAACTGTGCTCTCTGTTTCCCAAGCGCGAAAAATTCGGTCGGGACCAGGTTGCCACAAAATTTCCCCGGTGCCTCTTTTGAGCACATACTTGAATTGGATTGACCTCCCCACTGGTATATCCTATTCACAATTCAGAAAAATAATGTTAAAAACCCACATTTTACACAAATGGGAATATATATGCATATTCAGAGGAGTTGCTTTTCTTTCTCACCAACTCAACAGTCCATAAGTGCCCATCTGACCAGTTCAATGGTGCAGCATTTAAGGGATTCCAACAACCTAGAATATGGTCATCCCCCACAAGAAGGAAATGTTCACCAAACAAACACTGCTGCTGCAACTGGAACTTCACATGAACTGCCTTTGATGGCTCTAAAAACAAGCAAAAGAATATGTTTAGATTTGGTAGTGATTTGCCAAATAGAGACTCCCAATTTCGCTATCGTTTATAATTCCTATTTCTTTCCATTAAGCTGATAATTATTGTTTCTAAAATTGATTTCAATTGAATTATAATCCATAAAAAACCTATTGAGGGCTAATTTTTAAAGTTCATTTTGGACTTCAGAAAATGCACGTGAGACCTATACACATTTAACGCTCGGCTCTGAATTCACCAATGTTCAGCCTTAGGCACATACTCATTCAGTAGGACCCTTCACTCCCACTCTCAATCCTTGCTCAACACTCGCTCTATCAATCCTAGTGCTCTCAAATTTTAGTAGTCCGGATGATTTTGAAAGACACTATCATGCTCCTACTCGCGTACGCGTATGATGCGACTTAGCTCCATACTCTTAATCATTTTCCAAAATAATAACAAAGATAGAAAGTTTATATACCTATGGTTTGGATGCCAGCATAAGCAGAGTTGAAGCCCGTGGAAACCTGTGATTGAAACGATATTAAGTTGAGACGCATATGGTTGGTTATCCCATTTTGATGGGAACAAATGAAATAAAAAAAAATGGAAAAAAAAACCCTCTGTTTTTGAGGAAGCAATGCATTGGAGTGTCTTATAGGGGGATGAGATGGGCTGAGAGAGAGAAAACCCAACCCCAACAGTCGAAGATCGGAAGAAGTTGATCTGGGATTTCTTGAGAAGGGCTCTCGATGTAGCAAAAGTATTGCCATTGAAGCGGGTTATGATTTTGGTGGATAATTCTGTTGGTGCTCCCATCACTCAAAGCTCTCAAAGCTTTGCAGGTTAAGTGATGGAGAGAGGTTAAGCGATGAAGAGAGAGGGGATGATTTGTGCTGGATGTGATGATGGCTATATATAGCTACTTGTGTAGAACAGAGGAGAGATTGGATCAACCTTTTGAGTAGGGATTTGATTAATTTCTATGGCAAAAATTGTACGAAGCCCTTTTCATTCTCCATCTTTTCATGTCTCCTATACTACTACTATTCTCTCCCTTTGTTTAGTATTGAAATAGTACATCTTATTTTTCGGGATCGAAGTATTTTTGTATATAGTTTTGTTTTCATATTTGCACCGATTTAAAGATTTCATTTACTCCTTTGAATTGATCAGATTCTTATAAAAAGATTATGTGCAGAAGAAGTTAAAAAAACAAAGATTATATGCAGAAGTGTTGTACTTTTTTTTTAAAAAAAATAAACAATAAAAAGAAGAGTATTTTTAGACTTTGTTTGATTGTTGAAAATTAAGTAAATAAAAAATTCATATTCCCATGTTTGCCAAAAAAAAAAAAAAAAAACTACGAAAATACCAAAGGAATAAACGGGGAAGGCGGGACACAACTTTCACCAAGGATGGACACATGAGTTCAATATTGGGTGGGCGAATATGAAATATTTTTATCACATACACAATGTGTTGAGTTTGGACTTGTACAAGTTTAAACAAACACATACTCACAAAAAAGCTCATTACTGCCTTTTATAGCCATGCACCTCTTCAATTAAACAACTAGGATCATTTGCATCCAACGGCTCACATTCTTCTCATTGAATCCTCGTAGGAGATATGTTTTCTTCTTCATATGTCGACAATATTTCAAAACTCTCCACACAACTCTAACATGTAGTCGAGTCTTCTACAATCTTTTAGAACATACCGAAATCCTCTAGAACTTATGTTCCTCCACTTCTAGAACCTTCTAAAAAGATGTAGAATATTCTTCATTATTTTAGACCGTTCTAAATTAGTCTAGATTATCATTCAATCTTCTAGAGAGTTTTCCACCGTTCTAGAATACTTTGTAAATCTTCTCGATTTTTTTTTAGGATTCTCTAGTTTATTATGGAGGATTCGATGTATGGAAAGCCAAGGTTCATAATTGAAAAATCATAAAAAAATTATCATAGGTAATTGTCATTTTATTCAATTACAAAAATGTACGCATGTATAATTGCAGATGCATTATATTGTACTCCATACTTTTTAAAAGATAAAATATTAAACTTTGAGCAAAATTTTTGCATAGATGCATACAATCTTAAGAGGATGCTTATTAGACTTATCAAAAAAAATATTGGGCGGATTTGTATAATTTTGACGTTTATAAGAAAAAACTACTAAGATTTTGAAGAAATTTTGAAACTAGGTAAGGCAGTCGCACGGGCTCAGCCACCCTTCGATCCGTCCTTGACTTTTACGTGGTTAATCTTGAAGTATTTTATTGTTTCTCTATATTTTCTTCTAGGAAGCTGATTTCCGCGTTCCAACTTTGTCCACTAGCGCTTCACTCTTTGTTTTCTTTAGGTTAAGTTCCTAAATTTCCTTTCCACTTTAATTAGTTCTTTATTTTGGTGTTATTTTTCTAATGCCCAAGCTTGATTTAGATGGGGGCAAGTCAGGGAGGCCATTTTACATGATCACGTGGGGCCACTTCAGCTCCCACACAAACAATCCAAAATGTCCACTGATTTTAAAATAATTATTTGAGTGATGTTTTAAGAAATAAGCCCAGGATATTTGTACGTAATTGCTCTAATTCCTCTAATTATTCATTCAATTTTCAAAAGAATTCAGCCCTATAATGTGAAAGTATTTTGGAAAAAAGTTAAAGAATTGTTTTCTCGGTATTATCTTGATCTGACCATATACATTGGCAGGGATTGTTACAAAGACCATCCATATATAAAATTATTTTGATGAGATCTCGATAGGTACCAAAATGCAAAGATTATTTCTAAAAAATAAATTATTTTGATACTTTTCGACATCTGATCAAGATAATTTTTGTGATAAATGCTTTTTTTAACAATAACGATATCAACGACTTAGATCAAGAAGATACCGAGCACACAATTGTCTAACTTTTTGACAAAATTCTTTCAAATTATTGGGCCTGAATTGTGAATGAAAGCTGAATGAATTAGATCAATTGTGTACTCGATTGGGCTAATTTTTTTACAAAACCACTCGATTAATTATTTTAAAATTAGTGAACAATTCAGATTATTTGTATGAGACCCCGAAGTAGGCTCCACACAACTATTTAAATGGCCTCCCTCACTTGCCCCCAAATCCGAACCTAAAATGGAGTAAGTCAAGGATGCCATTTTACTGTGAGGCCCACTATGGGGCACACATAAATAATCCGAACCGTTTACTGATTTAAAAATTACTATTCGAGTGGTTTGTAAAAAATCATTCCAATCGATTATTCGTGCGCAATTGGTCTAATCATTTTTGCATTCAGAATTCAGGTCCTATAATTTGAAAGAACTTTGAAAAAAAGTTCGACAATTTGTTGCTATGTATCTTCTTGATATGAGTTGTTAATATCATAGGACTTATTTAGAAGAGCATTTGTTAAAAGAATATCTTGATCGGATACCAATAGATATCTAATCAATTTATTTTTTAGGAATAATCTTTGCGTTTTGATATCCATCGATGATGTCTGATAAAGATAAATGGATGGTCTCCTCTGACTTCCCCATCCGAATCAAGCTTGGGCATTTATAAGAAAAATAATAGTACCACCACAATAAAGAACTAGGGTGGAAAAATAATTTAGAAACTTCACCTTACGAAGACATAATGTAGCACCGGTGGACAAAGTTTGAGCGCCAAAATCAGCTGCTTCTTTTTTACATAACCCATGATTTTCCCTCCTTCTAAGCTTCAAAAAACCAAGTCAAAAATGAATTTTTATACCTGCTAATCGGTTTCGTCTAGCAGTCTTTCGCTGGCCAGTTTTCTCTTTTATGAGTCATTTGTCACATTTAGGCATCAGATTAGTTCTCCTGTGCTTCTCAAGTGTTACCATATCTTACGATATCACCAAATTCACAGGTCAAAGACCCTCCCATGCGCATTACTGTGGATGCGATCCTCTGTTAGTACTCTATGAGTAGTATATTGTTAGTACCAATGATCTTGATGAGCTAGGATGGCTAACTTCCCTCTGTTCGGCCGGAATTTCGGTCCAAGTGGCGTATCCCTTTCCTTGAGCTGGGCTATGCAGCAAATTTTGAAGACCATCAGCTTGGTATGCAATTTCACAAGTTTTGTATTACCACATCAATAGTGCCTTGTGTTTTATTAGCTTCATTCCGACAGACCGTGTCTAGGGCGACTATTAACAAGGTTTTTATTTATTGATTTTGTGTCAGTAGTGTTGAATATGTAACGAGGTTGAACTGGTGTACTATCCATGTACGTTTCCCATCTCAATTTCCGGGCAAAAGTCAAGAAAGAACAAGGATTAAACTAGGGTTCCATACTTCCATCACAATTTATTCTATGTATCAGTGTTAAACAACTAGTTTATGGCTATTGGAGATTTCATGGTAATGTGCTTTTGAATGTGAAGACTATAGTCTTAATTAACACTCATACTTTGGTGATCACATTCGGGTATGATGCAATGTGTCACCAATAGGTACAATGTGCCTCATATGTAATCTAGTGGAACACAATATTCTACTAATGCAATAGTGATACATGGTACTAGAAATATGGTACCGGTCACGATAGCCTTGCTTGTTAATTAATATTAGTAGTACCTGGTTCTCTGCTTATCAAAGACACTTGTACCTAAGGACGGAGCCATGATTTGACTAAGAGGTTGCACTTTTCGATAGAAATCCTCTAATAATTGTTGCATTTTGTCCATGAAAATACAAAGCGAAAGTGCCGTAAAATCAAGTTTTTATCTCAAGTTCTATTTTTTGGTTTTACAAATAACAAACGCTTGATTCAACTATCTCGTGATCTTTAATTGAAAGCCATAGAAATATTATTAATATGATCGGAACCGTTTATTTTTTCAATTGCTATATTTCCCTTGTCTATGCAAAAAATCAATTTATTTGAGTACCGATAAGTACCATATCGACTTCCATCAGCATATAAAATTTTGTTTTTTTCGAAACCGGAGGTGGCATGTGCCATCCCCACCCCGTATAAGCCTCCGTCCCTACTAGTACCTTTTCTGTACGCCCATGACACGATTAAAGAATTTTGACAACTGTGATTTGATTGAAGAAAGTCTTTGGTCTACTTTGTTTATTAACTAGTTCAAACAAATCCCTGTCTTGATCGCATAATAATGTGGCCTGAAAGAAGTTACTGAAGTCAACCTCCGGGATGGTAGGTTTTTGATGTGGACACAGAAGCTTACTATATGTATCTGCAGAGTTCCAAGGAAGAGTTTTATTAACTTCATGTCACACTAAGTGGTAAAATTTTAGTCTCAAGCATATGGTATCCGACCGATTGAACTGATGGGGGAAATAACATTAGAGAAAATTAGCTCAATTTTCCTAGTCAAATATAGTGCCGGGCCTTGGGCTAAAGTCCAAGTTGCGGCCACTCTAGGCTCTCCAGAATATGCAAGTATTAGGAGCCCCTTTTATTGTGCTAGCCACTAACAATCTTAGAGAAAAATAATACATGAGCTACCTACAATGAATATATTTTGGAATTTTTGTTTATATCTAAGATAAAATTATGATAAGCTAGAAAATGCTTTGAAACATGAAGGGGCACAAAGTGATAGCTAAATGATGCTTTTGAGTTTTGAAATCTTATATTGTTCGGTTATCGTTTGGGGTTTTTTCGTGTTGAAAATACTTGTATTCGCTATGGGAAAAGTAACGTATCTACTGCATATTTTGTTCACAGAAACTGGTAAATGGCCTCATCTTTGATTTTAGCTTAGGACCTGGTCAATATAGTTTACAAAGTGTTTCTTCAAGCTGTAGACTTTTTTTTTTTTTTGGTGGTAATTACAGGGTGTAGACTTGAACTGTTTAAAAAAATAAATGACTTTCAACCAATTTGTTTGGAATTTTCTTTGCAGTGATTGTACTGGACATCGAATATAAGAAGGCCTTAAGTTTGTTGTCCGGCATGTATAACCAAACTGCCTATTTGCCTCCCTCCGAAATGAAGCCTCCTGTGATGAATTTAAGCCTTTTCTTGTTTTTTCTCTTGTATGCCATCTTTGCCTCAATCATCAGCTTGTCACATTCGTGGCATGCTTTTGCAGCCATAATTGGAAATGAAACAGACAAAATTGCATTGCTTGAGTTGAAAGCCAGAATAACTCGGGATCCAACTGGAGCCCTGGACTCTTGGAACAACTCGCTCCATTTTTGCAGGTGGATTGGAATCACATGTGGCCTAAAACACCAAAGGGTCACCGTTTTGGATATTGAAGGGAGGGAGTTGGTTGGAACCATACCACCTCATACAGGAAATCTCTCTTTCCTTCGTATCCTTAACTTCACTGAAAATTCCTTCTCCAGTGGTATTCCCCCAGAATTAGGTCACTTGCGCAGGCTTCAAAGTTTGAACCTGAGCAACAACTTTCTCGTAGGGTATATTCCTGTCAACTTGTCTGAGTGTTCCAATCTCATATATCTTGCATTGAACTACAATCATCTTAGCAGTGATATTCCTCCTGATCTCGGGTCATTGTCTAAGCTTGTAAATCTTTATCTAGCAAACAACAATCTCACTGGAAGGTTCCCAGGTTCTCTTGGGAATCTTTCGTCACTTCAAGTGCTCGGTTTAACATACAACAGTTTGGAGGGAAATATTCCAGATGCAGTAGCCCAGATGAAAACTTTGACGGTATTCGAGGTGGGAGTGAACAAATTTTCTGGTTCATTCCCTGCTTCACTTTACAACTTGTCTTCACTCAATCACATCTCTTTGGCTTTAAACAACTTCTCTGGCGGTCTCAGGAACAACTTAGGCCTTGCTTTTCCAATGCTTCAGAGGCTTTTGTTGGGGGGCCAATAGATTTAATGGTCCCATTCCGAGTTCTCTGTCGAATGCTTCATATCTTTTACAACTAGACGTGGCTCTTAACAATTTCACTGGCACCATCCCTTCGAGTTTCAGAAACTTGCAGAGTTTAGAGTTGCTCAACGTTCCCGCTAACATTCTTGGAACTGGCGGTGTTGACGATTTGAGTTTTCTCTCTTCTTTGGCAAATTGCAGCCAGCTACAAATGTTGGACTTCAGGAGCAACCAGTTTGGAGGTCAATTAACTTGTTTCAAGGAACCATTCCTTACCTGGGTAATTTGAGAAGCCTTCAATATTTAGATCTTTCCAACAACAATTTGGATGGTCAAATTCCACCATACCTAGTCAATATTTTCACTTTACTGAATTTGAATCTTTCGTATAACAATCTTGAGGGCGAGGTTCCAACAGGAGGAGTGTTCAGAAATGCTAGTGCCATTGAATTCTATGGCAACAAGAATCTGTGTGGGGGGATACCAGAGCTGTCTTTTCATCCATGCGCTATGCAATCTAAGAAATCAAGGAAACATATTGCTCTTAAGTTGATTCTAGCCGTTACCATTTCTCTTTCTTTCACAGCTCTGTTTCTACTTTTACTATCAATTATCTGGAGGAGAAATTCGAGGAAGAAACCTTGTCCTATTCCTTCTTTAGGCCTCTTCTATCCAAAAGTTTCTTATGAAGAGCTCCGCAATGCGACTGGTGGTTTCTCTTCAGGTAATGAGATTGGTTCAGGGAGTTTTGGGATTGTGTACAAAGGAATCCTTGGTCCAGATGAACCAAGTGTTGCAATAAAGGTACTCAACCTTCAACAGAGAGGATCATCCAAAAGCTTCATGGCTGAATGCCAAGCCTTGAGATACATAAGGCATCGAAATCTCGTAAAAGTTTTAACTGCTTGCTCAAAGTATTGATTTTTAGGGGAATGATTTCAGAGCTTTAGTATACCAGTTTATGCCAAATGGGAGCTTGGAGAAGTGGCTGCATCCAGAAGGTGGAAAGACTCAAAATAGGAACTTAAACTTTCTCCAGAGGATAAACATTGCTATCGATGTGGCTTCTGCATTGGATTATCTTCACCATCAGTGCCAAACTCCCGTTATTCATTCTGATCTAAAGCCAAGCAATGTTCTTCTTGATGATGACCTGACTGCTCACCTGATGGATGAAGGTTTCTTTTTCCAGTCCAAAATGGTGGCGGATCCCACAACGTTACACAGGTGGAACTTGTGTCATGTCTCCGAAACGACGTCGTTTTGTGCCGTTGCCTCACTTTCCACGTAATGACAACGAAACGACGTCGTTTGATATCTCTGCTACTACATGGACAATTCCTACTTATATCAACCATAATTTAATGATTCAAGATATTATTCTCGTAAAAATTATGATAAGACACATGACGTACGAATATCTCGTAAATAAAGTACATATGAGTACTTAATCTAAATGAATTTGTATTTTTTAAAATGAATTTAGATACATTAAATCATATCCCCTTCAATATAAATAACTTTTATGGGACTTTAAATACATTTTCTATCTTAGTGATATTTTAATAATCTAAGACATTCACATTTTAGAATACAAAAAAAATACACATTATGTAAAAATTTGATATTAATTAAAAATTAATTAGTTCTTGATTTTAATGAATATATATTTTTTAAAATAGGTTTCGATAAACTGAATCAAACCTTAATAAACCGGTTTCAAGATAATCTTTCGTCTCCCTCCCTTTTACCCTGTCCGATCAGAATCTATCTCACAGACTCGACCAAGTCCGCCATGGCCATACCGTCGAAGCTGCTCGATCACCTGCGCCAGTTGACTCGGTTCGACTCGGGCTTCCTCTCCGAGTTCCTCCCTCTCCTCCTCGACCTCCACACTAATCGGCTCAGTCCGGTTCGCAAGTTCATCATTGAGTATGGCCTCTCAACTACTATTTACATATACGCGTGCATGTATGCTTGTATAATTCTGATGTACTCTATTCCGAATCCATTGATATCCAGTGCAGTAATTCTAGTGCAGAAATTATATTTTTTGTCAAATTTTGTTAGGAATAAATCATTTGTCTCTAGAGGAATGAAAAATATAAGAATTTGGACCGAAATTATGATACTTGAGTCCCTCAAGGCCATAAATATAGTGAAAAATGTGATTTTATTTAATTGAAGCTCGAACTCGTATTTAGGTATACGTGTATTTGTAGGTTTGTATGTTCGCAGACAGTGCAGTAGTTCTAATATGATTTTTCTGGATCCAGTAATGTCCAGTGCAGTAATTGGAGTACAAAAATTTAGTTTTTGTCCCCTTTATGAGGACAGTGATTTATCTATGATTACATTGTTTAGTGATATATTGATTAGATTTTTGTTAAAATTACTTTGGACTTAATCATTTGTCTCCAAAGGAATGGAAAAGATGTTAAAGAAGAAGGACCGAAATTGAAATAGTCGACCCTCAAGACACAAAACTAATATAGAAAGGGGCTACCCGCTTTGGCATTGACACTTTTCTTAAGCTGCGTCACAAAAGTGATTTCTAGAATGACCCCACAAAAAGAAAAGTTTTTACTGCTCTTTAACCACAACAAGAACTAACTATTACGGTGGTAAAAGTTTGGACCCATATAGATGTACCATGAGTATTTTTGGTCTTTTACGATCCTTGCATGAGTCACCTTTGTCATCTCCTTTATTAATTTGGGATTGCATCAAGCCTTCAACCTTTGAGGGTTTTTGGTTCTTCTGATAGTCTCTTATTCTCATTGGTGTCTGTGTCTGTGAGATGATTTACATATGTGTACGAGACACGTTCTTTGTTTGTGGTGTGCAACTCTTGGTTCGTGCAGCTTTGCTTGAAAAGCCTTCTCTATCTCATGTTCTGTTTGTTTGTTACTTCAACCTTCACTATTTCCTTTTTTTTTATCTGCATCGCAACACATAAAAGTTCAATTCCACCTAAAAAGTGGGTGAACATTACCCATATTCTTATTGGTTCTTACTACCACTTTACACATTTTCTTGTGTCTTTTATCATTGTGCTAGTAGTTAAAACATGCAGAGGTATGTAAAAGGGGAAAGAAAGTAATCTGTCTAATTTGGCGAAGAAAATAAGTGAACTCACCAAGAAAATGTATATATATATATATATATATATATATATATATATATATCACCTTACGGAACCAACACTTGAAATCTTTTTTTGAGAAGGGCGAAGGCAATCACATTGGTTTCAGCAACTCATAATTCTAGTGTTTCAATTCTATTTCGAGCCCCATAACGACCGATCTTCTGTTAGTACTCTATGAGTAAGTTAGCTTATTACTTCTTTTCCTAGAAAGGGTTTTCCTTGAATCTCTTTGCAGGTGATCATTGGTTCGAGTTGTAGTACGGGGAGGCCTTAGGGGTTGTCAGTTTGTAGATTGCTGAGTGTGCTGAGTGTGGTCAGGTTTGGGGTAGCGTTGGAGCAGCAACGTCTTTTGTCTGTGCTTAGTTCCTTGCTTAGGGCCGGTTTACTATATTTGTTATCTTTATGTTGCAGCTCTAGTGGACTATCCAGGTATTTCCGTTTCTCTGTTTTAGCATACTTGATGCTCTTTTTTTGCCTACAAAAGTATTCTAAGGCACCCTATTACCATTGATCTTGATGAGGTAGGATGGCTAACTTCCCTTCCTTCGGCCGGAATTTCTGTCCAAGTGGCATACCCCCTTGAGCTGGTCTATGCAGCATATTTTGAAGACCATCAGCTTGGTATGCAATTTCACAAGTTTTTACTCAGATATGTCCTTGATGATACAATATATATTACCACATCAATAATGCCTTGTGTTGTATTAGCTTCATTCCGACAAACCGTGTCCAGTGCGAAACTTAAAAAGGTTTTTTGTTATTTATTTTGTGTGGATATTGTTGAAGACCATCAGCTTGGTACTCATGTACGTTTCCCATCTCAATTTCCGGGCAAAAGTCAAGAAAAAAGCATATGTTGGTAGACACTAGTGTTAAACTAGGGTTCCATCACATAATTTATTCTATGTACCAGTGTTAAACAACTATTTTATGGCTATTGGAGATTTAGTATGGACCTCATTGCAAATTGGGCACTTAATTCATGGTAATGTGCTTCTGAATGTGAAGACTATACTCTTAATTAACACTAATACTTTGGTGACAGCATTCGGGTACCATGCAATATGTCACCAATGTATTGGTAGAATATGCCTCATATGTAATCTAGTGGAGCACATTCTACCAATACAATAGTGACACATCACATGGTACTCAAAATATGGTATCCAAATGTGGTCACCATAGCATTGCTCGTTAATTAATAATCCCTCCGTCTATGTTTGTTAGTCCATTTTGGGGTTTCCAACCTTTCAAGGGAACTTCATGATTGCCTTGTGCAATTCTTGTCTTTCTGATTTTACCCTTCAATCATGATTGATTTGTTAATTAAATATTTGAAGACAAGGGTAAAAGAGTAAATTAGACACAATTTACTCATTGACTTTCAAACATGGACAAACCTTAAAGGAACGGAAAAAAGTATGTTTGTGGACCAACAAATACGGACGGAGGGAGGATTAATAGTACATGGTTTCTACTTCTCAAAGACACTTGTACCTTTTTTCTACGCCCATGACATGGTTAAAGGTTTTCGACATCTGCGATTTGATTGAAGAAAGTCTTTGGTCTGCTTGGTTTATTGACTGGTTCAAACAAATCCCTGTCTTGATTTCATAATGCGGCCTGAAAGAATTTACTGAAGTCAACCTCCTGGATGGTAGGTTTTTGATGTGCACACAGAAGCTTACTATATGTAATTGATAGGCACCCAACATTGCATACGTGGGTGCCTATATCTCTCATTTTGTCACACTTGCATGCATAGAATCCTTGTTTGTGAATGAATAACTCTCTCTCTCTTTTATGATCAAAATGTAGAGTTGTTTATTTCTTTGATTGGGTGTAGACAAAAGCTTGGCACACCCAATGCTTAGAACCATGGCACTCTAGGTGTTTGATAAAATTCCTCAATGAGATTGTTTTCCATTACCAAACCCCATCTTATGTCAAACTCGATTTTCATTGTCAAATATTCCAAATGTGAGCGATGTACATCGACTCTCACTTGAGCTCTCATTGAGAAACATGAAATAAGCTAAGTCATGAGAGGTTTGAACCCCTAGCCAAACCTCCGTTAATTTTCTAGTCAAATTCCATTTTAATCAAGTTAGGAGGTAAAGAGAGATTCCACCAAACAAATCCACTATAAAAGAGTTGGCCGTCTTAACGCCACAATCTCACCGCACATCAAACTCATGCCGATCCCATTCGGTCCTTGTGGAAATCGACTCTGGCTATGCCGGGTTACTATGCTACTACCTACATAAGCCCTACGCTTCGGGCTACCTTTTCAACAACGCAATTGAAGGACGTAAGCAGTAATGGAATCTGCAGAGTTCCAAGGAAGAGTTTTACTAACTTCATGTCACACTAAGTCGTAAAATTTTAGTCTCAAGCATACGGTATCCGATCGATTGAACTGATGGGGGAAATAACATTAGAGAAAATTAGCTCAATTTTCCTAGTCAAATTAGCTCAATTTTCCTAGTCAAATATAGTGCCCGGCTTGGGCTAAAGTCAAAGTTGCGGCTGCTCTAGGCTCTCCAAAGTCCAAAATATGCAAGTATTAGGGATCCCTTTTATTGTGGTAGCCACTAACAATCTTAAGTACAATTATCCAATGAGATCCATACGATGAATATTTTGGAATTTTTATTTGACGTGTACATCTTAAATTCTACAAGCGATGGATGTTTGAAGATATATTGCGCCAAACTAGAAAATGCTTTGAAACATGCAGGGGTGCAAAGTGATATTTGATGTTTTCAAAATCTTGTTATGTTCAATTAGGTGTTTAGAATTAGTGATAGTTGAAGTGATGCTTTTGAGTTTTGAAATCTTATATTGTTCGGTTATTGTTTGGGATTTTTTCGTGTTGAAAATACTTGTATTTGTTCACAGAAATTGGTAAATGGCCTCATCTTTGATTTTAGCTTAGGACCTGGCCGAATATAGTTTAAAAAGTGTTTCATCAAGCTGTAGACTTTTTTTTTTGGGTAATTACAAGCTGTTGACTTGAACTATTTATAAAAAAAAATAAAAAAAAGACTTGAAGTCGTTACAATCTGAGATGTGACGATTCAACTAATTTGTTTGGAAAAAATTTCTTTGCAGGTTGTAGTGATTGTACTGGACATCGAATATAAGAAAGCCTTGAGTATGTTGTTTGGAATGTACAACCAAACTGCCCATTTGCCTCCCTCCAAAGTGAAGCCTCCTGTGTGAATTTAAGCCTTTTCTTTTTCTTTTTTTTTTTCTCTTGTATGCCATCTTTGCCTCAGTTCTCAAACTTGCATTGCTTTAGTTCAAGGCCAGAGTAACTGTGGATCCAACTGGAGCCCTGGACTCTTGGAATGACTCGCTCCATTTCTGCAGGTGGATTGGAGTCACATGTGGCCTAAAACAGCTAAGGGTCACCACCGTTTTGGATATTGAAGGGAGGGAGTTGGTTGGAACCATACCACCCCATAGAGGAAATCTCTCTTTCCTTCGCTGAAAATTCCTTCTCCGGTGGTATTCCGCAGAATTAGGTCACTTGCGCAGGCTTCAAAGTTTGAACCTGAGCGACAACTTTCTTGTAGGGTATATTCCTGTCAATCTGTCTGAGTGTTCCAATCTCATATATCTTGCATTAAACAGCAACCATCTTAATAGTAATATTCCTTCTGAACTCGGGTCATTGTCTAAGCTTGTAAATCTTTTTCTAGCAAACAACAATCTCACTGGAAGGTTCCCAGGTTCTCTTGGGAATCTTTCGTCACTTCATGAGCTCATTTTAACATACAACAGTTTGGAGGGAAGTATTCCAGATGCAGTAGCCCAAATGAAAACTTTGACGGTATTCTATGTGGATGTGAAAAAAAATTCTGGTTCATTTCCTGCTTCACTGTACAACTTGTCTTCACTCAATCTCATATCTTTGGCTTTAAACAACTTCTCTGGTGGTCTCAGGAACGACATAGGCCTTGCTTTTCCAAAGCTTTGGAGGCTTTTGTTTGGGGGAAATAGATTTAATTGTCACACTCCGAGTTCTCTGTCAAATGCTTCATATCTTTTACAACTAGACTTGTCGCTTAATCATTTCACTGGCACCGTCCCTTGGAGTTTCAGAAACTTGCAGAGTTTAGGGTTTCTCAATGTTCCCGTTAACATTCTTGGAACTGGCGGTGTTGACGATTCGAGTTTTCTCTCTTCTTTGGCAAATTGCAGCGAGCTACAATATTTGGACTTTAGCAGCAACCAGTCTGGAGGTCAATTAACAGCTTCGATTGCAAATCTATCAACACTGTTTACATGGTTCAATATTCAAGGAAACTACATTGATGGAAGCATTCCTCTTGAGATTGCGAACCTGATCAATTTGGATGCAGTGGGCATGGGGCAAAACTTCTTATCAGGTACAATTCCAGCTTCGTTCGGGAAACTGCAAGAACTTTACTTGGGTTCAAGTTAACTTACGGGGGCCATCCCCTCGTCCTTTGGAAATGCCACCCTACTGTTATATCTCAAGGGGCGAAACAACACGTAAGAAGGAAGCATACCCTCTAGTTTAGGAACTGTAAATATCTCCAGTACCTAGACCTTTCCTATAATAAACTCGCTGGTACCATACCCACCCATCTTCTTGGTGTTTCTTCTCTCTGTAGAGATGTCAACTTGTCTCACAACTCCTTGACTGGCTCCTTACCAGTGGAAGTTGGAAAATTCGGGAATTCTTACTGCACTTGATGTTTCTTATAACAAATTGTCTGGAGAGATTCCTAGGGAGTTTGGGTCATGTTTGGTCTCGAAACAACTCTACATGCAGGGCAACTTGTTTCAAGGAACCATTCTTAACCTGGGTAGTTTGAGAAGCCTTCAATATTTAGATCTTTCCAACAACAGCTTGGATGGTCAAATTCCGCCATACCTGGTCAATACTTCCTCTTTATTGAATTTGAATATTTCATATAACAATCTTGAAGGCGAGGTTCCAGCAGGAGGAGTGTTCAGAAATTCTAGTGCCATTGAACTCTCTGGCAACAAGAATCTGTGTGTGTGTGTGTGTGTGTTGGGTGGGGGGAAGGGGTACCAGAGATCTCTTTTCATCCATGCGATACAGAATCTAAGAAATCAAGGAAACATATTGCTCATAAGTTGATGCTAGTAGTTACCATTTCTCTTTCTTTCTTAGCTCCGTTTCTACTTTTACTCTCAATTATCTGGAGAAGAAATTCGAGGAAGAAACCTTGTCCTATTCTTTTCTTTAGGCCTCTTCTATCAAAAAGTTTCTTAAGAAGAGCTCCGCAATGCGACTGGTGGTTT